>PIJE02000396.1:12500-58346 GCA_002895965.2 Coryphaenoides rupestris | reverse complement strand
CTCTCTCTTCTCTCTCTCTCTTCTCTCTCTTCTCTCTCTCTCTCTCCTCTCTCTCTCTCTCTCTCTCTCTCTCTCTCCATCAGCAACATTGCAGCGTGGATCATACCATTCTCTGCTACCAAATCTTTGACTTTGCCCTCAAACACCTTGGTGGCCATCAGCGTGATGGTTTATCCCAACACGGTGCAGGATTACCTGCAGCAGCTGGTGAGAGCACGCACACACACACACGCACACACACACACACACGCGGCGCGCGCACACACGCACACACACACACACCTTTTGAACTGTGGCAATTACCTTTTGAATTTGTGACTAGTGTGTTAATCGTCGCGTTGTTTGAGATTATTTGAGTATTTCCTAAATAAATGTCCACCTGATTTGTAGGCTATATGTTTATGCTGCTATTTTTTTATTGTTTTTTAGTGTTTTTATTGAAGTAATAGTGATTTCATTCTTTAGTATCTTGAAAAACGCTATACAAAATAAATCTGTTATTATTATTATCGATATGTAGCCTACATGTCCCTTCATAGGTCAAATTGATTGCTTCATATTTCACTGAAAAAACAACCGATGGGCTAGCTTTGTGTAATTAGTTGTTCTTTCTTTATCAACGTGCCTCTGAATGTGTTTGTTTGTTTGTTTGTTTGTTTGTTCTTGTGTGCGTTTGGCAGCCGGGAACGTTCCCTTACAAAGAGGACATCATGTCCACCAACAACCTGTGCCTTGTCTTCGCTGTGCTGCTCTTCGTAGGATGCATCCTCTCTTTAAGGTCCGTCCTCGGCTTCTTCGCAGCTTCTTCATGCTTAAGAAGTGATCATTGGTAACATCATTGGTACATTAATTAGCCATTAATCAACATGACTTAATGTAGTAATAAGCATTATTATAAAGCGTTAGTATAGGGGTAGTCAACTAATACATTAACATAAACATGGAACACATTAGTAACTGATTACCACACCATTAGTTAACTGTGAATTAAGTGTTAGTTAATGCTTATTACTTGCCTTAACTCATGTAAAGAGAGAGAGAGAATGGCTCAATGGTTTATAATCTGTATTCAGTGATCTGCAGTCGGGTTCAGTGATTGTGTCGGCGGGTTAATTACCTTGTAAGCCCCGTATGTGGCCATGCCGCATATCAGAATCATGAGCAGGGATACTGGCCGTCGCTATGCAGATGTCTGTGAGCAAAACAACGAAACAGAACAATTTAAGACAACCCTTGAAGGAACCTAATTCAGTGTGTAGAAGCAAATCATTTCACTGGCATATAGAAATAATGTGTCGACACGTGAGCCAAACACGGTTTGCGGTCGACAACAATGGCCGCCATTTCGCCGCGTTGACGTGGTCGACGTTTGACGTACAGGGAGAGTCAGGAAGTGCGGCCCGATGGCCAACGGAGGATGATTCTTACTGTCAGCGGGAAAAAACGGGTGATTGTTACCGCGAAACGTTGAAGTTTCAGTATAACACGGCGTTTATGAACATTCCGGAACGTCGCGGCTTGGGAACCGTGTTCGGAGCGCAGGCAAGCCAGTCAATCAGTGGTCACGACACCAACAACAAGCTCTCTCCTCGGTCTCCGGTGTCATATTGAATTAAGGTTCCGTTGTTTTAAACACCGCGTCCCGTTTCTACCTCCACACTCCCAGGGGATTCTAACGGAATGCATTTTTAGGCCTGCAATGATTCCCCTACTTCCATCACATCTACATTCTAAATTCCGAAAAGTTACAAAAAATCTAGGATATCAAAGTTAAAAAAGTATCTAAATATAACTTTTTGCGCAACGTACAGCCCAATAAATAAAACGCCAGTATCACTTGAAGAAACCTGCCATTATAGTATTATTATTATTATTATTATTATTATTATTATTATATATTTCATAGTAAATCTGAAGCAGGGAGTCTGAGGCAGGGAGTCAGTATCCACCCCTGACCGTGCTTCCTCATGACTCAAGGCGTGACTTGAAGAACCTGAGCCCACCCACGAGTCACGGCACGGGAAACACCCTGGGGCTTATGTAACACAACACACACACACACACACACACACACACACACACACACACACACACACACCACACACACACACACACACACCACACACACACACACCACACTGGCGATGCATGCTAGCCAGCCAAGGTGCTAACCTTCTCCACCTTTGGCTTAGTGAGTGTCATCGCCATGGTAACGACACTGACACTTCGTTAAGGACACAGCTGCATTACGGTAAAGACTGTTCTAGCGGTTCTATTATTTATTACTAATAAAATGTGACAATACTCAGTACTTTTCATTTGTCAAGTATTTCATTCACACAGGAGTTGACAAAAATAGGCTTTTCCATGTGTCTATGTTGTATATAGATTTACTTATTGGATTACCAGAAAACATTCTCTCTGTGATATACAGTATATTCTTATTGAGACTGTGTATAAATACATATCGGGATACAATATTATGGCCATATTGCCCATATTGCCAATATGTGCACCATGCACACATTCACACACACACACACACACACACACACACACACACACACCTAGAAAGGGATTAGCTGGTGGTGGAGGTGGAGATGTAATTGTAATCTGATTTATTATTTGTCCTGTGATTTTCCCTTTCCAGTGCGTTTTACAGCGACAAGTGCTGTGCCCGTTCAAAACCTGCCTGTTCAGAACGGGTCGATTACTTGACCTCCGGTGTTGCTGCTGCTGCTGCTGCTGCTGCTGCTGGCAGCTTTTCTGAGAACCGCTCACACAGACAACTTCACATCGGACAACACAACACTTCCTGTTGGGCCCTCAGCAACACACCCGCCAAGCGTGACGCCCAGCCGATGAATGGTTGTCGAGGACAAATCTTATGGCACTTGAGTCAGATGTTCCGTCATATATGTAGTTTCTTCAAATATGATATATATATATTATATACAGTATACATGTATTGTATGATCTATTATATATTTATTATTCTATTTTTATTCTTATGTTGTTATTTTTGAGCAACCTCTGGCACAAGATTATTAATCCTAAGGGATTAATAAAGTTTGATCTGATCTTATTACTGAATTCTCACGTGACTAAAACCAATCATCATTAGAACGCTCTCGTTTTATATTTGAATGAATCCCTGCGGTGACGATTTAGCAGCGCACATATTGCCCAGATTGCTTTACCCCCCACCGAGTGTGTGGAATGTCTGAGCGACGATATAGCAATAACCATAAAGCTGCCTGCCCATGGATATGCCTGGGAACGTCGGCCGGGTAGTCGAGATAGCGGTTCCATGGGAACGGAGGACATTATCCGTCGTGATCAGGGTCGGTTTCCCCAGACGGATTCCACGCTGGCCCAAGTTACCAGGACTGGGAGGAGGGCATTGATATCGTGTCCGCTCTGAAAGCCAAGTGGCACACAGACACTGCTGCATGGCACAGAGACAATGGCAACGATCTCTCTTAAAGACAACATGCATTCGTCTGGAATGCTGGTATCTCCCACCTTACTACAATGTCTCTCTCTCTCTCTCTCTCTCTCTCTCTCTCTCATCTCTCTCTCACACACACACACACACACACACACACACACACACACACACACACACACACACACACACACACATACACACACACCACACCCTGCGAACGTCGAGCGTGTGGCACACTTTATATCCGCCCAAACCCTCATCTGTCCTCCTGACTGACGAGCTGAGTTAGCAACGATGCTAACGCAGCCACCGGGCAACGTGCTAACCAGTCGCCATTTTAATCTGAGAATTAGAGCAGTTGAGTTTTTTTAATCAGAGTGACCATGGCACTGCCAGCAGCATGCCGTGACACACACGCATGCACTCACATGCACACACACACACACAAAATTTGTTTAGAATTGTTTGAGAATTTTTTAGAATTTCTATATTATTACTTTCGGTGTAATGTTCAATGTTATGCACCAATTTCACAAAAGCACATTCCTTGTTTGTAAAAACGAAGGCAATGATTCTGATTCTGATACACACACACACACACACACACACACACACAACACACACACACACACACACACACACACACACACATTTGAAAGAGTAACTAGTAACTATAAATATATCAGAAATAAACGCACGAGTCCTGCCCGAGTCCTGCCCTGATAACCGTCTTATAAACACCACCATTAATCTCACCGAGGGCCCAACGGATAGAATCTGATTCAGGTCCATCTAAGTCCTAATCTACAACCCCCCCCCGAGGGATTAGTGGCGCTCACTGGCGTCGTCCATGACGTCGACGCCGGTGCCCAGCTCGGAGCTGGTCAGGTGGTAGCGGTACTGGACCGGGTCGCTCAGCGCCGACAGCAGGATGAGCAGCACCACCGCGTTGATCAGCTGTGGGCCACACAACAGGGCAGAGATGGAGAACGTTTGGAAGAAAATACAATACATCTCATCGGGCATATGAGTGGGTTATTACAGTGAGCTATGATGATATATATATATGTATGTATGTATGTATAGATAGATAGATAGATAGATATAATACAAATATACAATTTACAGGGCATGAGTGGGTTATTACAATGAGCTATGATGATATATATATAGATAGATAGATATATAGATGGATAGATAGATATAATACAAAATTTTACAGCAAACATGAGCTATATGAGAGACGAAGATAGACGAGATAGATAGATGATAGACGAGATAGGAGAGACGAGAGAGATAATCATATATGACAATAACAGGCATATGAGTGGGATATACATTGAGATATGATGATAGAGAGAGAGAGATAAGAGAGAGAGAGAGAGAGAGAGAGAAGAGAGAGAGAGAGAGAGAGAGAGAGAGAGAGAGAGATGAGAGAGAGAGAGAGAGATAGAATAGAATACAAATATACCCAATAACAGGGCATATGAGTGGATATAATCAATTACCTATGATGATGAATAGATAGATAGATAGATAAACAGACAGACAGATAGATAGTAGATAGACAATAGAATAGCAGTAGATAGAACAACTATCATCAAGGCATATGACAGCCCTGTTATGACTGAACAATAACAGGCAATAGTAAGGTATATTATACAATTATCTATAATCGATATATATCCAGTAATAGATAATAGATAGAATAGGTTGCGGTGAATGTACCGAGTCCGGAAGGTCGACTAAAAAACACATGAGTAGTAGAAAGCCCAACCGCTTCCACACACACGTCCTCAGCTACATAGTCCTGCTGTTAAGTCTGCAAAACGCCACCACTTTGTGATAATATACATGTAATATACATGTACATGTACTCCGATGGGCTTTTGCATGGACAGAGGATCCTGCAGCAAGTGTTGCATCCATTTCCACACATGCACTATTTTTAATATTTTATTTTTTTAAAGCAGTCAAAGCTGTGGTCTGTGCATGTGTGGCTTATACATGAATATCAAAATACACAACATGTGTGTGTGTTTAGGCAAATAAAAAAGGACTATACTGAGAAATCCAGGGTCCAAAACAACACAATGATGATGATGATGATCAATATGGCAACATGGTTAATCCGTATGGGTTGTACAGTACATGATATTGAATGTAAAAATGCAAAATGCACATCATGATGATGATCAGTCTCTTACCATGTACCATATCCCCAGGATGATGGTGCCCGTCCGGACGTGGCAGCAGAGGCAGCAGCTGGTCGAGTACCAGCGGTCCCACGGCGAGATCATCCTCGATTATTATTATTATTATTATTATTATTATTATTACCTTATCTTATTAGATTATTCTTATTCTTATTCTCTACAGACCTGGGGCATAGATCATGGATGGAGCCTATACACCCGACCGCCACGCCAAGCCACGCTTGATGTCTCCCAAATACTGATAATAATAATAATAATAATATGAATATGAATATGAATATAATATGAATAATAATATGTATATGAATAATAAGATTCGGAGCGGGCGGAGGCGAATCCGTCCCTGCCGTCACGACTGCCCCAGTCCGTGAGTGTGTGTGTGTGTCAGTATGTGTGTGTGCGTGTGTGTCTGTATGTGTGTGTGTGTGTGTGTCAGTGTATGTGTGTGTGTGTCTCAGTGTGTGTGTGTGTGTGTGTCAGTGTGTGTGTGTGTGTGTGTGTGTGTGTGTGTGTGTCAGTGTGGGAAGGCTCCCTCCTCTGGCAGAAACTGGGTGAGCTCAATACATGGATTCATAACAGTGATCCATCAAATGTTTCTATTATTTCACAATATTCTCATTTTTGCCTACATCTTATGGAAGTGAATTTTAAACCTGAACACAAATTACATGACTTGTGGATTGTTTATTTTATTGTATTTTTATTTTATTATTATTATTATTATTTATTGATTGATGTATTACCTGCCTAATGACTCTCTCAAGAATGCCATACAATATTATTTCCTAGCAGAGTAGTATTATCATTTCATAGCCATAAATTCATTCCACAACACAATTGTATTTTTAATTTCAAGAAATGAGATACACTTCAACATATTTCAAGCCTGCGTGAAAACAAGAGTAACAGATGGATGACTCCATAAGCCTGTGGTGAGCAAGGACAGCATCGTCATCATCATCATCATCATCATCAACATTATTATCCTCCTCATCCTCTGCTGTGGAGACTGATAATCACCGACCAGGGAACAGATCTCAGGCCCCTCTCTGTGGTCCAGTGCTGTGGTAAGGGAAGCACCCAGCACAGATCTGAGGTCAGTCTGGAGGGCCGTGGTGGTTGTGTCCTTATATGGACTTCCGTTGAGGTAACGAACAGTCTGAAGAGGCAGGACACTTCAGTTTGTGTGTGAAGGGTACAAAAAACCCCAACATGAATGCATTTAACCAATAAAGAACATTGTTTTGTGTGTGTGATGTATTATTGTGAAAAGATGGACACATTTGGCACAACATTCATTTTGATATTTGTTTTTAATTTATTTTCTAAATTGACCAAAACAGACATTTCACTTATATTTCTCCAATAGACAAAATCATTCTCAAAATGATATAAAGACAATTATATAAATACTCATTAAATAATTAACTTAATAACCACAATAGCAAAAAACAAAACAGGGTTTCTTTGATTCCATACCCGTCTCCTTGACAAATCAACTAGCCAATCAACAGTTTGAAGCAATACAACTCTTTGAATACTACAACATTTATTAGAATTACCTGCTAATCACATTTAATTAACATACACCCGTAATCAAAGACATTGTACACAGAGATTCATCTGACGTTTTTAAAGTCACCGACTGAAGAAAAAAGCCAGCGGCCACACTATACAACTACAGGTTAAGGCCATAGAAATACATTTTCTCTGTATATTTATATATATATATCTCTATATATATATAAACGGTTATAAAACAAATGGTGTTGAGGATATTAAGCTGCCACATACGCAGCCTCTGCCTGCACTTGTATTTATATACTCTCGCCAAATATCCCTTTTCTACAAGAAATTTCCATGTTTTTTTTCCCCCACAGACCCGAGGACAACAACTTAAAAGTCAGGAATACAAGTTATCATATTCAACGAGACAATCTCTGAAAAAATTACAAACCACGAAAGAAAAACTCCAACTCAGAAGAGACTTTTGCACAGTGCAATTACAGGAGAGTTAGAAAAGCCCTTAAAATATGGCAAGGCATTTTCGAGCACAAAGAACGGAAGAAACTAGTATTATTTAGCCCGTGAATGGAAATAGTCTTGATACGTATAGTAGAGTGCAATACGAGTTAGATATCCCACCTGGAACAGAAAGCCTACCCGTCCTGTGCTCCGCAGCTCCAGCAACTAACGCTGAGCAACACCGCCCACCAGTGGCGGCTATTAGTGTAAAACCCAGCAAGAGGTTAACGGATGGCGTCGTATAAATCCTGGAGTTTATCCACGGTCAGCCTTGGACGGAGAAATGAAATATACCGTAACAACGCGGAAAAGTGCAACATTCCCAGATTTAACGTTTCCCTCCTTTAAAATTTCTGTAATCGCGTGTGTAGATAAAAGACACACAAAACGACATTAAAAACAACATAGACATGAATTTACCGATGTACACACGGGAAACCGGAGTCAGATTCATATCCACGGGGAACCGTTGGATCCAGTGCGAGCCAGGATTATTGGTTAGATCGACTCAATTTCCTTTCCTCCTCAAAAAACCCCGAACAAAAAAGTGCAATTAATGCGTCTGTCCGAGTGGTGTCAGACAAGACCTGCGCCGGCTGGGTAGTCGTGGCATTAAAACGCACCAATCAGGCGAGTGCATGTGGTTAATGCAATCAAGCGACGGCCGCAGGTTAATTAATGACCTGCGCGTTCAGTCTGTGGTTCCGCTCAGACCCGTTTCTTCTGGGCCGGTTTTAGAGGCTCTGTCCTCTGCTCAGATTTCTCTGAAAAAAAAAGAATACATAAAAATAAAGACATCAAGAAATCACAATGTCTCAGGCTTCAGAGATGCATAGGAATACATATATTAGATATTATAATATAATATAAAGGGGATGACACAGACGTAGAAAAACATAATACATTTTAAAGGGGGCATATTATGCCACCATTCCCACTTGTGATGTCACAAGACGGTAATCACATGGCAATTGTGAAATGGCTGGCAATGGCTAATCACACCCACAAATTAAATGTGAAGCCATTTTTTGTCCTGCCTGAGAATATTCTGTTGAGTTCAGGCATTGTTGTAATGTTAGAGCATAAAAGAAACTTTGAAGTAGCTAATCTAAAAAACTAAACAGAAAGAGGGTACAATTCAAGAATCATCAAGTTTTATATCTATATAAATATCTATATGTGTGACCACCAGGGGGGGCTCAAACTTACTCTCAGCGTCCGGCCGTTTAACAGAATGCTTGCTGGTACCGCCAGCTGGGGCCTCTTGAGCTTTGGGTATTGTACCGGCCAACCTTAAATCAAAATATAGTCACACAAACAAACAAATAAACACAATTTTATAACATGTACAGAAAAGGATGCAGTAACGTATGATGTCGGAGAGCGAGCGCTTACCTGAGCCCCGGCCGTCGCATCTTCATCGGCATTCTTATTCTTCTTCTTCTTCCTCTTTGCGGGTTTGGTTCCGCCTGCGGAATCCTCGGCCACCCTTCTCCCCGTCCAACACCTGAGTTACAAACATTATTTAAAAGCACAAAAGCGAATGACTATTAAAAACATCAGTTTAGGTCGGTTCTCAAAGCATTTTCTCCAACATAGCTCAAAGGAAGTTATTTCGCTAGTGATGATCTACTATCGGGTCTCCATTGTCGTTTTTACCAAATGTTTTTAAGTTTATACCCAGCGTATGAGGAATATATCAGAGAATATGCATATACTGTATATGTAGGGAAAAAATTATATCTTACAATTACATATTGCAAAAAAACCATGTGTAGATCCAGACCTTCTGCTGGTGTGCTTGGGTGTAATGTATGTAATATGTGTATATGCGTACTGGGTGGTTAATGAGGAATGGATGTCATGCGGTGTATCTGTGAGTATACTGTATATATCTGTATGTCATTGTTATCTATGCTTCTATGTACATGCCGTGAAAATGATATCTATATCTATTGTTTGGCCGGTAGATGTTTCTACTCCGGTGTGTAAAAGAAAAAGATAATTTTGGACCCTCATACTTTTGTTTGTATTTAATAGCATTTTTAAATGTGCCTCCATGATTCTGTGTACATTAAAACACATCGGACCACATTGTCTCACATGTGTGTTTTTGTTTTAAAGTAAAACTCAGATCTCAGTGTGACCTTGTGGGGCCCTGGCTGCTCTCTGGTTGAGGGGCCGCTGGTCGCCACGGGGAACAGGGCCCTTCATAGTGGCCCCAGTGGACCAGCGGGGCGCTCCAGTCAGAGTCTGCGTCCCCACCCATCCCTCCGTCTGGGGGGAACACACACACACACACACACACACACACACACATCAATCATTATTTTAGGAGATGTGTATTATTAATAATACCCTTTATTTGTAATAAGAATCAACTTTATTTGTATAGCACCTTTCATACATAAAAAGCAGCTCAAAGTGCTTTACATTATGGCATTTAGAAAAACAACACACATACATAAGAACAGAATAAACCAGTTCATACAATTAGAATAAAAGATCCAGTAAAAACGCAGAGAGAAAGTAGTGAAAAAGATAAATGAGAGGATTAATGAAGACAAAATATATATATACTGTATATAAAATATATATATATATATTATATCCTATCCACAAATTCCTGTCTTATTCAATTTGATTGAATGCTTTAAGCACTAGAGTGTGTTCAGTTATGTCTGCAATGCTTACTCAATCCACACCATTCGTCATCGGGGTGGACATCCCACTGGAGGGAGACAGGAAGTGATGCATGCTCTGACAGAGAGAGAGAGAGACCAGAGAGAGAGACAATAAATAGCTAACCACCGAAAGGAAGCTCTGAAATGACTGAGCCGAGTTCCCGCACTTGTTTTTCTCTGATGCGCAAATTTGCCCGGACGCCAGTTGTGACAGCTTGAGAGTAATATTCGTTTAGAAAAGTGGGCTTATGAACCCGTTTCTGTATTTGACGCAAGAGGCGATTTGAGCCTCCTGAACGTAACACAAAGCGACGACATGACATGATATTACCCCCCCCCGCCCCCGGAGGACCAACCTGCAGGCTTCGGCCCATGCGAGGCGGTGGGTTTAACGTCTGCATTTGTCCGGCCTTCCGCACCGCTCCGAGTCGCTGGTGAAGACCACAACACAAATCATTACGTCACACACACACAACTGGAACTGAGACCAAGACACAAAAAAAAAAAAAAAATCTTATACCACCAGGTGTGAGCGTGATTAGCCATTCCTACGAGCCCTACCCAGTGGACTGTAGCCAGTGGTAAGCTGATCTATCCACCATACATCTGGGTGGACACTCCTACTTGTGATGTCAAAAACCTGGAGATTCTGAAACCGCTTGGAAGGGCTAATCACGCTCACACCTGGTGGTATAATACTGTATGCCGCTTTTAAAAGGCTTGTTATAATCAGCACATATAAACTCTGGTCATTTAATTTGCGCTGAGAGAGTAACTTAGTGCTACTAAGTTGTTATACGATAAAATAATTAGCAATTGACAACATCGTATAGCTTTCACGTCAGCTCCACGCCCCCCCGGGTGGTTCCGGGTGGTTCCAGGTGGTTCCAGGCCTGCCGTACCTTGCTTCTCCTGACCCCAGAGCTTTGCCTCTGGCTGGGCTCGGTGGCGCGCCGCGGTGGAGCTCCACTTCTCCCGCTCCCCGCGATGGCCGACGGACCCGCTGGTTTCAAACTCACATCCGCCCGGCCTCCTCCATCTCCTCCATTGGGTGGCGGGATCGCCTTTCCTCCCTGAGGAGGAAACAGAGAGTGTGAACTTTAGGCGTTGACCTGCATGGAGGAGATGTCAGGTCAATAGGTCAAAGTGGCCCATTGGTGGAGGCGACCTACCCCCTACTCCTATTGGTGGAGGCGACTCACCTCTACTCCTATTGGTGGAGGTGACGGGTGTCTCGACGTGGGTCTTAGGGGCCGCCTTGGTTCCGCCGGGGCTTCCAGGATCCTCGGGGGCCTTGTCCTTCCTGCGCTGCTGCCTCTTCTCCGCTGGCTGACCTGGGTCTGCCAGGCCCCTGACGGACGCAGACAAACAGGGCTGTTGCCATGCCGATCTATCAAGTCTTTGATTAACGTTCATAGTTCCGATATACCCCTTGATGGTCCAAAAGGGTGTCAGGGTGATACTCCTCGTAGGTATGAGTAGACCTCGACCACGTTTTATTGAAATCAGTTTGTTACGGGGTCCAAACAATGGATGAAAACGTGAATGATGAATGAATGGAATGAAAACACAGCACGCTAGCCGCCATGCTCCTCGACCCCTCATCCGTCTCCTTCACATCACCGGTGAGCACCGCTGGCGACCGCCTCGGTACGGGCCGCCTTCGCCTTCTTCTTGCTCTTCTTCACCTGCACAGGTTGCACCGGCTGCAACCTGCTGCACCACAGAGATGGTTCGAAATCTCAATGGTTAACATGTCACAAGCATGGTTTGTCACAATAGTCATCACATGGTAGGCGTTCAATAGACCTCGATGGCATCCGTCTGTGTGACATTGAAAAGTCATCACACCATCATACGAAAACAATACAGACAACTTGGCAACAGGGAGGGAATTACAATACAATTAGCTCACAGGCACCTTGCTGGGTAATATCTGAGAGGGTTGAGGGGGTGATGGCGTCTCATTAGATGCTGTGTCTGCTGGAGGTGCCGAGAATTGTCGTCCGTTGGGCTGTGACTTCTGGGAAAGAAGCAGTTTATGAGAATTTCACAATTAAACAAGGAAGCAGCCCCTGGGATATATTTTATTTTATTTATTTGTTCTCAAGGGGAACTAGCTCTATGCTTATGCGATGCAATCTAAAGTGACTGAGGATCAAACATTATAAAAATGTTGATTATGGAAAGTTACTGTTTCCGTTTACGAAACAGAAAGTAAATAAATGGCATCGATTTCAAACTGACGGCGCTGACAACACAAAAAGTGAAGTGATGTGTGAACATGAAGCTTCAAGCTAAATAAATCAGGCTTTGGATATAACAAGAGATAAGCCGTGTCTTTGAAAACAAACCCAACAGACCCATTGTTACATGGTTGTATTGTTACATGGTTGTATGGTTACATGGTTGTATTGTTACATGGTTGTATTGTTACATGGTTGTATTGTTACATGGTTGTATTGTTACATGGTTGTATTGTTACATGGTTGTATTGTTACATGGTTGTATTGTTACATGGTTGTATTGTTACATGGTTGTATTGTTACATGGTTGTATTGCTTCATGGTTTATGGTTACATGGTTTATGGTTACATGGTTGTATTGTTACATGGTTGTATTGTTACATGGTTGTATTGTTACATGGTTGTATTGTTACATGGTTGTATGGTTACATGGTTGTATTGTTACATGGTTGTATTGTTACATGGTTGTATTGTTACATGGTTGTATTGTTACATGGTTGTATTGTTACATGGTTGTATTGTTACATGGTTGTATTGTTACATGGTTTTTTACATGGTTGCATGGTTACATGGTTATATGTTACATGGTTGTATTGTTACATGGTTGTATTGTTACATGGTTGTATTGTTACATGGTTGTATTGCTACATGGTATTGTTACATGGTTGTATTGTTACATGGTTGTATGGTTACATGGTTGTATTGCTACATGGTTTATGGTTACATGGTTTATGGTTACATGGTTGTATTGTTACATGGTTGTATTGTTACATGGTTGTATTGTTACATGGTTGTATTGTTACATGGTTGTATTGTTATTTACATGGTTGTATTGTTACATGGTTGTATTGTTACATGGTTGTATTGTTACATGGTTGTATGGTTATATGGTTGTATTGTTACATGGTTGTATTGTTACATGGTTGTATGGTTACATGGTTGTAGTTACATGGTTGTATTGTTACATGGTTGTATTGTTACATGGTTGTATTGTTACATGGTTGTATTGTTACATGGTTGTATTGTTACATGGTTGTATTGTTACATGGTTGTATTGTTACATGGTTTTATGGTTGCATGGTTGTATTGTTAAATGGTTGTATTGTTACATGGTTGTATTGTTACATGGTTTATGGTTACATGGTTGTATGGTTACATGGTTTATGGTTACATGGTTGTATTGTTACATGGTTGTATTGTTACATGGTTGTATTGCTACATGGTTGTATTGTTACATGGTTGTATTGTTACATGGTTGTATTGTTACATGGTTGTATTATTACATGGTTGTATTGTTACATGGTTGTATTGTTACATGGTTGTATTGTTACATGGTTGTATTGTTACATGGTTGTATTGTTACATGGTTTTATGGTTGCATGGTTGTATTGTTACATGGTTGTATTGTTACATGGTTGTATTGTTACATGGTTGTATTGTTACATGGTTGTATTGTTACATGGTTGTATTGTTACATGGTTGTATTGTTACATGGTTGTATTGTTACATGGTTGTATTGTTACATGGTTGTATTGTTACATGGTTGTATTGTTACATGGTTGTATTGTTACATGGTTGTATTGTTACATGGTTGTATTGTTCATGTCATGGTTGTATTGTACATGGTTTATGGTTACATGGTTTATGGTTACATGGTTGTATTGTTACATGGTTGTATTGTTACATGGTTGTATTGCTACATGGTTGTATTGTTACATGGTTGTATTGTTACATGGTTGTATTGCTACATGGTTGTATTGTTACATGGTTGTATTGTTACATGGTTGTATTGTTACATGGTTGTATTGCTACATGGTTGTATTGTTACATGGTTGTATTGCTACATGGTTTATGGTTACATGGTTTATGGTTGCATGGTACAAAGCGTTAACTTGCACGGCGCCACACGGTGGACGTTTGTTTTCCTCCATCGCGTCAGCTGAAGCGCTCTCGACCGCGCGTACCTTGTCGGCCGATTTCTTCTTGCTTTTCCTCTTCTGCTCGTCCGCCTTCGCCGCGACGCTGTTGACGTCGGCCTTGAGGAGAGGCTTCTCCACCTGGCGGACCTTGGTGAGCGGCGACGGCGACGACGATGGCGACGACGACGACGACGGCGGTCCCCGGGCTTTCCCCTCCGCCGCCCCGCCGCCGCCACAAAGGGCGACGCGAGACAAAACGAGCGCCGCCAGCAGCAGCACCAGCAGCCCCAGCGCCGCCGTGGACAGGACGAGCCACGGCGGATACGCGTCGGGATTCAGACCCAAATCCACGCCGAACTGCGTCTGGATGAACCCCTGGCCCGACGAGATGATCTCTTTCAAACGGCTCGAAAGTATCTCCGCCTTCTCCAGCGCCAAGGCTTGAAGGTTCGTTGCCATTTTTCCCCAATAAAATCCGTGCTCTCTCCGGCTATCAGGAGACAGTGTGTTTACAGGAGGCGTGGCTAATCTGAGACCCGCCCACTTATTGCATTTAATAATTTTATATTAATGGTTTTTTATTATTATTATTATTGCCATTGATGTACAACAATGTATGTCAAATGGCTGAATAACAAAATCCCAAATATACATGATCAGGTCCCATTTTATGAGAAACATTCCATTGTCATTGACTCATTGTCCATTATTGTCTCATTAAAAAAATATCACAAATCTTTAATGACAGGTACATGACATCGGTAATATACTTGTACTGTATACGCCGTGGCTCAATCGTTTCTCTTAGATCACTTTCTTTCTAGTCGTCTCCACTATCGAGGGTGCTGCTGTGATCATGACCGCATGACCTGCTGGCCTGACCCCACCTGACGGCGAACCAGCTCGCTCTCCAGCCAGCACCACATCATAATATTACTATTTAATTTACTATTTGTACTCTGTCGTTTGTAATTTGTCATGCTTTGTTACCCCTGTTTTTTAATGCCCGTATGACACCCATTGCACTCTGAACCATCCCTGGAAGGAGGGATCCCCCACTCTGAGGTTCCTCCCTGAGATTTCTTCCTTGTTAATTAAGGGAGTCGTTTCTTGACCTTAGGGGGGCTAGGGCTAGGGGGGGTGTCATAAATCACTTTTGGCCTGTAAAGCCTGTCTTGTGATTAAGGGCTATACAAATAAAATGTAATTTAATTGAATTGTAGTCATCTCAATACACATTCACTTTGAAACCCTGAGAAGTTCAATGTTAAATAAAAAAACAAATATAAGTCAAAAGTCTGCATCCATGGTGAATTCCCCGTCCATCATGTTGGACATGACTCCAAACTTCTGATACTCGGCCACGCGCTTCTCAAAGAAGTTGGTCTTCCCCTCTAACGAAATAGTCTCCATGAAGTCAAACGGATTCTCGGCTTTGTAGACCTGGAAATAAAGGGAAAGCAAAAAGAGATTCCGCATATGTGTTACGATCAGATCAATATATTATTTGAAATGAAAGAAATAGATTGAGACATCGATAGATTCATCACCTTGGCCAGCCCGAGGTCCACGAGTAGTCGATCTGCCACAAATTCAATGTACTGCTTCATCAAACGGCCGTTCATCCCTATGAGAGCCACGGGCAAGGACTCGGTCAGGAACTCCTGTCCCAAAGATATACCACAGAGACAGATCGTTAGCAACGGCGCCCCGACCCCCAAATATTACACAGCCGTGTTGTATTTGGATGAGGGGAGCTAGCGATGACATTAGCGCCGGAAAATGTCCCAGAATGCAATGCTCGTTGACCTGTTCAATGCTAACTGATTTGGTGATGATGTTGCGGACTCTGTCCTCGGACGGCTTCCTCACCAGGTGGCTATACAGCAGGCACGCAAAGTTACAGTGCAGACCCTGAAACAAACACGCACACACACACACACACACACACACACACACACACACACACACACACACACACACACACACACACACACACTGTGTTGAGGTGAGTGTGTGTGTGTAGAGAGCATCTGTTCAACGCCATCCAGACCATGCCTTGTGTGAGACGCAAGGCCGACTGGGCACTGCAGTGGATCAATGACAGTGAATCCACATTCGGTATGTAGCAATGGGAATATCATAAGACGCCCAGATATAATAACTATAATTGGAGGATTCTCTTGATGTCTGTCCGTCTGTCTGAGGCGTGGCTAATCTGAGACCGCCCACTTATTGCATTTAATATTTTATATTAATGGTTTTTTATTATTATTATTATTGCCATTGATGTACAACAATGTATGTCAAATGGCTGAATAACAAAATCCCAAATATACATGATCAGGATCCCATTTTATGAGAAACATTCCATTGTCATTGACTCATTGTCCATTATTGTCTCATTAAAAAAAATATCACAAATCTTTAATGACAGGTACATGACATCGGTAATATACTTGTAACTGTATACGCCGTGCTTCAATCGTTTCTCTTAGATCACTTTCTTTCTAGTCGTCTCCACTATCGAGGGTGCTGCTGTGATCATGACCGCATGACCTGCTGGCCTGACCCCACCTTGACGGCGAACCAGCTCGCTCCTCCAGCCAGCACCACATCTAATATTACTATTTAATTTACTATTTGTCACTAGTGTCGTTTTTAATTTGGTCATGCTTGTTACCCCTGTTTTTAATGCCCGTATGACACCCATTGCACTCTGAACCATCCCTGGAAGGAGGATCCCCCACTCTGAGGTTCCTCCCTGGATTTCTTCCTTGTTAATTAAGGGAGTCGTTTCTTGACCTTAGGGGGGCTAGGGCTAGGGGGGGGGGGGGGTGTCATAAATCACTTTTGGCCTGTAAAGCCTGTCTTGTGAGGGCTATACAAATAAAATGTAATTTAATTGAATTGTAGTAATCTCAATACACATTCACTTGAAACCCTGGAGAATTCAATGTTAAATAAAAAAACAAATTATAAGTCAAAAGTCTGCATCCATGGTGAATTCCCCGTCCATCATGTTGACATGACTCCAAACTTCTGATACTCGGCCACGCGCTTCTCAAAGAAGTTGGTCCTTCCCCTCTAACGAAATCGTCCCATGAAGTCAAACGGATTCTCGGGCTTTGTAGACCTGGAAATAAAGGGAAAGCAAAAAGAGATTCCGCCATATGGGTTACGATCAGATCAATATATTATTTGAAATGAAAGAAATAGATTGAGACATCGATAGATTTCATCCACCTTGGCCAGCCCGAGGTCCACGAGTAGTCGATCTGCCACAAATTCAATGTACTGCTTCATCAAACGGCCGTTCATCCCTATGAGAGCCACGGGCAAGGACTCGGTCAGGAACTCCTGTCCCAAAGATATGACCACAGAGACAGATCGTTAGCAACGGCGCCCCGACCCCAAATATTACACAGCCGTGTTGTATTTGGATGAGGGGAGCTAGCGATGACATTAGCGCCGGAAAAATGTCCCAGAATGCAATGCTCGTTGACCTGTTCAATGCTAACTGATTTGGTGATGATGTTGCGGACTCTGTCCCTCGGACGGCTTCCTCACCAGGTGGCTATACAGCAGGCACGCAAAGTTACAGTGCAGACCCTGAAACAAACACACACACACACACACACACACCACACACACACACACACACACACACACACACACACACACACACACACACACACCACACCCACACACACACACACACACACACACACACACACCATTAGTCCTAGATGGGAAATGTTGGTGTCACAGCAGTAGCAGACGTAGAGGGATGAAGGAATTGCAGTGTTGCTTCTCCAACCTCGTCTCTGCTGATGAGCTCGTTGGAGTGGGACAGGCCAGGCATGAGTCCTCTCTTCTTCAGCCAGTAGATGGCAGCAAAGGAACCAGAGAAGAAGATTCCCTCAACTGACGCAAAAGCCACAAGTCTCTCACCTGACCAAGAAGAACAAGAAGAACAAGAAGGATAAAAAGACAAAGAAATAAAACAAACATTTATATTTTGGGGTGATTCACAAACATTGGTGTTTGAAGCATGCCCCAGCTGGTTCAAAAACATGCCTGTTTTCGAAACATAAGGCGATTGGTTGTCGAAGGACAGACAGACGGACAGACATCAAGAGAATCCTCCAATTATAGTTATATATCTGGGCGTCTTATGATATTCCCATTGCTACATACCGAATGTGGATTCACTGTCATTGATCCACTGCAGTGCCCAGTCGGCCTTGCGTCTCACACAAGGCATGGTCTGGATGGCGTTGAACAGATGCTCTCTACACACACCACCACACACACACACACACACACACACACACCAACACACCCACACACACACACACACACACACACACACACACACACACACACACACACACACACACACACACACAAGACCAAAATAAAAAGCAGTTAGGACTCAGAGACCACGTCTTTGGCTTCTGCCCAACACAGAGCCACATAAAGTGCAAATAAGCGAACTGGAAATAATACCAAGATGTCGGTTAAACATTTTTTATTCACAGGTGCATTGTTTTTTTTATTTTATTTGATTGTCAGTTTGGATGGCATGATGTGACACCAGGAAGTGTGGAGTACACCACCACCACCACCACCACAGCTGCTACCGGTTCTCCTTAAAACAAACAAGTTCTCCTGGATATGTTCTGAACGATCCGTCTCTTCATAGTTGGAGTGAAATGGGGGCATTCAGAATTTCAGCTCTACAAGAGATTTACATTTACATTAGCATTCACGACCGTCTTAAAAAAAGAAAATGCTTCCCTTTCATAATCAATGGTCTATCTTCCTCACCTACACCCGTTGGAATGCCACCCATATCTTGTTAGTTAGTTATTACATATGACGTTATGAGGACGCTCCGACAAACGCAGACAACAAACACCAGCAACGGGTGCGGTATGCCACCCGCACCCTTTCGGCAAGTGCGTTGGCCAACGTCACCCGACATTCTACCGTTGGGTGTTGGCAGTTTGGTGGTGCAGTGGGCAAGACACACCTTGAAGGCATAACGTTGCACATTTTCAACTGTATCTCTATCTCTTATCCATCTGCATTAGGGCTATAGTTGTGAAAACGCCTGCAGATGCAAAATCTAACTCCAACTTCATTGTGGGAGTGTGTGTGTTTGGTGGCTGTCTTAAAGGGGACATATTATGCCACCAGGTGTGAGTGTGATTGCCACGTGACTACCATCTAGTGACATCACAAGTGGGAATGTCCACCTCGATGTATGCTGACTAGATCAGTTTACCTGTCGGTACAGGCCACTGGGTAGGCCGGTAGACTGATCACGGTGTTAAAACGGCAGACAAGATGGTGCCTTTCATTTCATCTGGCCCAACATCTGTGACGTTCCCCCGTCGATAGGCCCTTCTTACCGTTCCTTCAGGTCCTGGATGTACGTGTTGATGAGCATGCTGTACATCTCGGAGTGGACGTTCTCGATGAGGATCTGGAAGCCGTAGAAGGAGCGTGCCTCCGGGACCTGGACTTCTTGGCTAAACCTCTGCACCTGTGCACCGCAAACCATAACCATAATTTCTCACTAATGGATCATCTGCTACAAAAATTCAAAGAGGTTTATGTGGAACACGTGAGGTTCTCGCTTTACATAAGACGACACCTAAGTACACACAGTATGGAGACTAACTGCCACCCATGCACTGTTTGCAATGATGTGCTCCTAACGTGGATGACTAAATGCCTGGCTGATATCAGCAAATAGACGACTGCCAATCACCTGAACCTATCTTAACCTGGACTTCATACCGGGGAAAGATTGACCTCAGATGGACCTATTTGTCACCATTGAGGACATCGAAGACTCCCCCCTCACCAGGTTCTCGTTGACGATCCCATCGCTGGCGGCAAAGAAGGCGAGAACGTGGGACAGGAAGTGCCTTTCGTCGTCTTTCAATCGGTTCCAGTGAGCCAAGTCTTTGGAAAGATCCACCTGTCGCAAAGGGGAAGTCGGAACAAGCCAAGAGTTCAGAGATGTGTGTGTGTGTGTGTATTTGAATACTAAAAGTCCATTGTTTCTTCTCCTGAAAGGGGGAGGTCAGGAAAGTGCACGACAAGTACCCATGAGAAAAACCCCAACATGTAAGCCTATGCAGAACATACAGATGTAAACATAACTACACACAAGTTCAGAAGAGTTTAAGTTTAAGCCCACACACATAAGCAGGGTCTGCATACGAACCTCCTCCACCGTCCAGAAGGAGGCCTGGGCCTGCTTGTACATCTTCCAGATGTCGGGATACTGGATGGGGAAGAGGACGAACCTCCTGGGGTTGTGTCGGAGCAACGGCTCATCCTCCACATCTTTGTTCTTCAGGTGGTCTGGATAGGTATTCAAGGGCCCATTCTAAAAATTTAAATGTTTTATTATTTTTTAATTTTTGATTCAGCACAGGGAAGCAAATCAATCATTGCTTGTTGATTTCAGCCCATTTCACACATGCAGTGCATTCTATTATTAGATGACATGTACCGTCCACTCAATGGGGAAGGATAATAACACGTTGCGCCTTTAAGACACTCCTGTCACTGCGCCTGCGCGACAGCTCTGCGCGAAACGTACAGTCTACAGTATAGACTCTATACGACGTAAACACCGACATAAATATAACAAAAAACACGATCATAGCAGCAAATTAAGACGTGCAAGTTGAAGTTGACCCTCAAGTGGACATTTGGATCGCTTTACAGCCCATTCGTGTCAATGCGTAGCAGAAATACTCATATAAACGTCTGCCAACACACTCCGAACGTGTACAATATACAATACGAAATGACGCACTCATGACGCCTATAGGATACATTACGTAAGAACCAGGTCGCTGCAGCGCTCCTTACCGGTGAACCATCGTCCTGCGTCATACTGGTCGGCGTGCTTGCTGGTCTCGTACCATAAAGATGTGATGGTGGCGTTGTTGCTGCTGCTGGTCCCACTGTGGATGTGATCCCATCAAAGATTTACTGCGTTTGCATGTCTCCTGTCTCGTCTCGTTTGAGCGCCTGTGCTTCGGCATTCGGTGGGGAAGCACTGCGCCCCTAGCGGTCGGTCGATGTAACTTCAATTATGAATGCCACCCTTGTGTTCAAAATAGACGGTCCAATTATGGAAATATTATATTTCTTAATTAGTAGAGATGAACTTTTATTGCATTGGTCCGCACCTGGTATATCCGCAATAGATGTATAATAGTGTATTCATTTCCATAAAATAAAATAAAATAGGCACTGCAATTGACGCACACACAACATCCTTTCTGGGGGGGGAGGGAGACAAATGAAGTTTATTGTAAACAGAACTTGGGAATGCTTTTACGACAATAAAACGCTGTACAATTGAGGAGCCGGATGTCAAACGTTGCTGGTCGGGCTCACTTGCGTGAGCCCAACTCTCACAAAACACACAAAAGAGAAAATCTCACACACAAGTGCTAGGCTCCAAAATTGTGTATTGACAAGCGGAACATGTCGTTGGAGCAGCCCCAGGAGCCCAGCTCGCTGCGTAGCTGGAACACTTGCTGGAAACCCATCACCGGATCGTTATCTGCCTGTTGGAGAGGGAGAGGGAAAACAAATATTACCACGCTTATGCCTTCCTAAAACATGACACGATAGTAGAAACCCCACCCCATCATATTGATCACTTTACATTTATGACATAATATTTATATTATTCAACTACTTCTAGAACAGCTTAGTGTGTGTGTGTGTGTGTGTGTGTGTGTGTGTGTGTATGTTTGCCTACTCCCTATGTACTGTCACATGCCATGTCACAAGCGTTTCACTGTTCATAATGGCCCCGTGTTGTGATGTACATGTGACGATAAAACACTTTGTATTTAATCTGTCAAAGTGTCAAGCCAAACAGCTGTCAGATGGCCAAACCTTAAGGAGATGAACACTCACCTTTAGCTGTCCCATCACCATGACAATAATACAATTATCTGGTGTTGGCTGGCAGTCCTGTTTCGTGATATTGTGTTGAATGGATTTGAAAGGCAAGCTCTGTTGGGTGGCAAAAAAAAAAGTTGCAAGTCAGAAAGCGGAACATATTACCAACTGTCATGTCACGTCAACAGAAACAAAGAGTACGCTCCGTGGACACCTACGGTTAGTTTGTTTACGATGACCTCTTTCCCGTGGAACATCTCTCCTTCCCAGGTCATCCAGGCCGACTGGTACTAAGGAAACACACCAAACCACTGCTGTGAGGGGAAACCCAAATAATATCGGTATATCCCACATGTCTAAATCAGAAAATGCTATGTTCAGAATAAGGCCCAATTCGGAACATCCAAATGGAATATGCAGTTTACATGACCTGCATCAAATTCAGAATATTGTCATATTCAGACTAGGGCTTGCACAGAAAAGTCGACTTATCGACACGTCGACGTCACGACCACAAGTCGACGCCTACTGGGAGACGTCGTTTTTTTTTTTACACTTTAATATATTTGGCGGGACGATATCACATTGACACACACAAGACTACAACAATTATGGCGGCTGCAGAAAGCAGGTGAGTTGCCGGAGGAGCAAAGACAGACTTTTTTTTTTCTCCGCATTTAATCGCTGACACCCAATTTGAATGTTGCAAGATATATTTTCGTGACATAATATAATAGGCATGTTAATGTATTTTCTGTAGACAGGCCTGAATCTGCACTAAACTAAGTGATTCATGTACACAGCCCATTCTGTCTGTGTCTGTGATGACATCATCAACGACGCGTCTACGTTACGTCGACTTTATTGATAGAAAGGTCGACTTGAAAAAATCAGAAGTCGTGCAACCCCTAATTCAGAGTAATATTGCAATATCAGTAGGGATGGGTAGCGAAACCCGGTACCACTATGGCACCGGTTCCCGTACGACCGGTACCTACCGTACCGAATCAAAACGCATATTTCGGTGCCACGTTAAAATACAATGAGCTGCCGTTTGAAACATCCACTGTTTTTCAAACCAAACTAAACATCGCTGACACTCACGCATGCCCCGACCCACACCTAACGTTGGCAAACATTTCACTCAGACAGTGACAGCAAGTACCGTTAGGTAAGGTTAAACGCAAAATGCCGAAAGCAAGACAGTCAAAAGTGTGGCTGTATTTTACACAAAAGGACGCGAACAATGGCACGTGCAACAAATGTTTAAAAACGATGTCATGCAAAGGGGGGAACACCT
Source organism: Coryphaenoides rupestris (assembly GCA_002895965.2). Lineage (NCBI taxonomy): Eukaryota > Metazoa > Chordata > Actinopteri > Gadiformes > Macrouridae > Coryphaenoides > Coryphaenoides rupestris. Next base: position 34,555 of record PIJE02000396.1, on the reverse strand, counting down.
CAAATTTGATGAAGCATTTGGTGAGTCATTGTTGATTGTGTGCGCAGGTGGATGTAGAATATGCAGAGTAGTGTAGAGTAGTTTTCACTTGCTTTGTTTTCTGTTAATTATTAGTAGTAGTACTGTAACTTATTTATTGTTAAATTGTTATTTGTTGATATTGTTCATTTAATATTTATTAGTAATGTAGTGTTTTGTATTTAATTGTAATTCTTTAAACAGTGTTAAGAGTTAATATATTGTTCAATTGTTTTGCCTTCGCAAAAAAAAGACATTCTTTAACGTTGTTGTTTGCTCTTTATTTTAAAGAAGGTATCGGTTCAGGCACCGCTGAGGAACCGGTACCGTTTTAAAAGTATTGTTTTGGCACCAGTATCGGAAAAATATAAACGATACCCAACCCTAGATATCAGTGTGCATGTAAACGTAGTCAATGACACATGTCGCCTACACAAGTTTAACACGTTAGCGGGTCATTAAATGGAAGTTATGAGAGCAACCATTGGGAGCAGACCGACTTACATAGAGTTCGGCCAGCGACGACCTGTTGCCAGTGTCAAAGCGGGAATAGTACAGATTGATGAATTCCTCCCCAATCTTCTGCCAATCTGGCCTTTCATCAGCCATGGCTTAAAGGTGTGCTGTGGACCTGGAAAAGGGAGAAAAGGGCCTCACATTAAGTGTAAGCACTAGATACTGGGGGGGATATGTTCAAAGTCTGTAAACTTTGAACATATCTGTACTGAAACGCGCCACATAGTAAACACTTTTTACACTAGGTTTCCTTTGTAAATTGATCCGTGTTAAAATTGATGATTGTTCATCAACAATCATTTTTACCCTTGCTGTTTAGCACCTTGAGATTTCATTGTATTTAAAAGTGTGCTGTATAAATAAAATTCATTACTATTATTACTACTACTCATGTTTGACAATTTATTCAAAGAAAACTGTGCACGCAACCATTTTGGAAAGCAGATGGGGGGAAAAACCCATCACTGTAGCATGTCATTGGTAATGCATCATTAACTTGTGTGTACTTGACAGTGACAGTGCTGGGCCAACACAATAACAAGCCTGCAAGAGGCTACACGAGTACAATGGGTTCCCTTGCCAAAAGAGGCCGACCAAAAATACTGAGTTAGGCCCCATCTAGATCGTTTTCCATATCCAGTTATTATGGATATTTGTTTTTTGGGGGCGGTTTTTAGGCGGGTTTCAAATAGGCGGTAGTGAGACAAGGTGAAATATCGCCACCTATCGGCTCAGAGGGGGAACTACGTGACGCTCTCCTCTGGCCAGAGGCTGCCATTGGTCCAATTAGACCCATACAAAAACAAAACGCTACACAATGGCTCTGCTCCAGCCAGCCCCTGTAAGCAGATTTACAAGATAAACACTTGGGACTTCCCCTCCTCTTTCTGCCTCCTGTCTATATTATTATAGTGGGCAGGTCATTATTCGCAATAATACCCTTTGCCCATCTTTAATAGCCCATGTATAGACATCCATTGCATTCCAATGTGTCCTATTTGCACGCACACACACACACCTCTAATTGAAATTGCACACGTTTTAGATTTTATTCACAGGCAGGTTGGGATGGGGGAAAAAAAAGTTAATCCGAATAATCTCCACCCGAGGAAACGTTTTTTTTAACGTTTGACTTTTGCATCCATCGTTGGCCCACCCGATCAGTCACGTTAATTGTGCTTGGTAATATATCATTATAGATGTTATAGTTTAACATAATATACAGCAGAGTGTGTCATGACATTAGTATTGAGTTACATCGAGCAGAAAGACCACCCCCGCCCCCCACCCACCCAACAGACTTATTGGTGCGTTTCAGTTGTACTCGACAGTCGGATTTTACGGCTCCAATTCGGAAGTTTGAGGAGGAAGGGCCCTGAGCTCATCATTTCAACTCGCAAAGTCGAAAGAGCATCACAAGTCCCCAGGTACAGCGAGTACACTTGGTACACTGGATTACGGTCAACGGACTTCCCCACGTCAGGGGGCGTGCCCCTTGACTCTTCCAACATGCGAAGTTAGGAATTCCGACTCCCCAGTACAACCGGAACGCACCGCAAGTCTCCGACAACGTGAGCTAGCGACGGCTAACGCCACTTCTTGCTGCCCGCGTTTAAGTTTTACTGTCCTACAAAAGTCCCGCATCCTCCTAATCGGAGCATTCGGTGTTTTTCCCGAACGCGTTACGAGCACACACGCGAGAGTCTGGTGTTTCTGAAAGTGAACGCTTTACCTTACAGAGCAGTAACTTAGAGAATGAGTGTGCGGTCCAGCGTGGAGGAGAACCCTGGCCGGGAGGTTCCCGCTTCATCCGGGTCACTGCGGAGGCGTGACGTCACGCGCAGCCCGACCTATAAGATGCGGCGCTGCTTCTAAAAGCGGGGCGGGGGCAACCATGGGGCTTCAGACCAATGAGCTGCCGTGCTTCTAAAAAGGGGGCGGGGGCAAGCTTCAAACCAATGAGCTGCGAGGTGCTTCTAAATAATAATAATAATAACTTTATTTGTATAGCAAAATTACAAAGCGCTTCACAGCCTTAAGGTAAAAACAAGGAAATTATGTAGTAAACATCAAAGGTAAAAACAACAGGAGTGCAAGAAGCATAATAAAATAATAATATAAGTAATAAAGATAATAAAAACAAGCAATAAAAACAAAAATAAAAACAAGCAATAATCAGAAATGATTATAGATCAATTAATATATGTACTGTATATGTCATGTGAATTGATTCAGGATGAATAGAGATTCTGTCTACTAGGACGCAGAAAAAGATTCTCTCTCTCTCTCTCACACACCACACACACACACACATAATGACTTGGAAGGAGTCGTCAATGAAAAAGGAACTGCTTTATTGTGACACAATTTGGGTATAATACATCATGTGCTCACTGTGTTTTTTATTTATTTTTTAATCGACCCTACATTAAATACAATTGCACTATAAACAAGCTCCAATGCTGCTCTTCTCCATCTCTCAGAATGGGACGAAGAGAGAGCGAGAGTGTGTGTGTGTGTGTGTAGTAACCATAGCACATTGTGGTTTATTATAAGTCTCTAATGTGCCCTAAATAATGTGCATGCAAATCAAATACAAGCCAGTGGGTCTTTAAAATCAAGACAACTTTACCAGTCATTATAAAGTCACTATAGCGTGGATTGGAAGACATTGTGAGAGCTCCATTGGCCCAAGACCAATATCACTACTGCACAGTGATGATGCATTACAAAGTTACATGTATATAAACGTAGGTAATGTCCTGTAGAAAAGGGCTGTGTGGGTCCTTCCAAGACTTATATTTACAATGGACAACAACTCCTCAAAGTGTCTTGCCTGGCCGGGGGGGGGGGGGGGCGGAAATATTGTGCTCCTTTAGGTGATGTAAAGTAAAAACATGTCTTTTCTTTTCACCAAAATATAAAACAAAATAACTTAGTTAGGCACTTTTTTTTCCTTCTAAAAACAAAACGACAAAAAATTGAAAAGATATCATTTTTGTTAGAGCTCAGTGCTTGTTGCTGATGTCAGGAGTAGTCAACACACACGTTCGTTTTCCGGTAATTTGTTCGGAAAGGCTTATATTGCTATAGTGTGGCCACTCCACGTGGAAGTCCTTTTGTAATGGATGGCAGTAAAAAGAAAAAAAAGTCTTTGCTACGGTCGTGATTGTAACCAACAGCTTCCACGCCAATCATTCTGGTTGTGTTGTGGGCATGAAATAGTCGTCCGTCCGGAACACACTAGGGACCTGCTGCTGGTGGTAGGCCCGGTCTCCTGGGGCTGGCCGGCTTCTGGGGAGGAGAGACCACACGTCACATCACATGCCTTATGGTTGCTTTTGTTACGGCTGCCCCAACACAATAACAGAAAAGGAGAGACGTATGCAAACGGTTAAAGTCTAGGGTATATATTACAAAGGCAAAAAGTCTTCCTTTAAGCATGGTCGGGGGGGTTGATATACGCCCGTTTTAGGTGCCGTCAGGTGTCCGTATCTGATAAATACGACAAGGGTAGAACAAACAGCCAAACAGACATACTGGCCGCCAGTAGGGGCCAGTAGGGGGCCACCAGCTGCCTTGAGCTGTGGTCCTTGAGGCGGCCAAGATCGAATGTAACAAGATTGTGAAGCTGAAGAAGACTACCGCAGTTCTGCTTAGTCAAGACATACCACAAACTTTTAAACATGCAGATCGTTGTCAAGACCCTTACCGGCGTAGACCATCACCCTTGAGGTGGAGCCCAGTGACGCCATTGAGAACGTCAAGGCCAAGATCCCGGACGAGCCCGCAATTATGTACGGCTGGCCCCAGCTCAATAACATATGGGCCCCACTGGCTGCCAGTAGTGGCCACCAGCTGCCTAGAGCTGGCAGTTCTTGAGGCGGCCACCAGGCCTGGGGAACATTACAGAGTCCGATAGGGAGAACGCTAATCTGGGATCCAGCAGTCCTACTATTTTACAGGAAGAGAGACAGTACAGAACCTGGGGCAGGAAACCGAAAACGGAAAGAGGCAGAGTTATGCCTTGCTTCCTGTTTCGTTACTAAGATATTAATTTGGTCTAGTTTAGGATATTACTGCACTGCACACGGACACTTGGCACACGACATTTTGCACCACCGTACAGTATTGCAACTCTTACTTGTCACTTTTTACTGTACTTATTAGGTACTATCTTCTAATTGTTGAGTTGTTTTAGAATTCATGTTTATAAGAATACTGTTTATGAGAACACTTTTTTACTGTACTTATTAGGTTGTTTAGAGCTGCTTTAGAATGCATGTGTAGAAGAATAATGCAGGAGTGACCGGTGAGTGAGCATTCCGTTGTACTTGTTACATTTGGCAGGAAAGAAATCTCGAATCTTGGTCGAAAACAAACCGACCCACAACACAGGCAGAATCTCAACTGAGTGGGATGACCCATATCAGATGTGGGTCAGACTCAGGAGTGCTTACATTCAAGAAGCCTGGAACGCTCATGGTGCGTAGGATCTTCTTGAAGGCACCGGGCAAAGTCCCCAGCTCTCCCTCCGCCAGCGTCACCTGCTCCTCCATGTCACCCACATTTGAGCCCACCATTTTGACGAAGGCCTGGGGGAAAACACATTGGATGGACGGGCGGTTAGGACTACGCAAGTTTTGCATTTGTTTATTCATATCTGAAAAATATATCCCTATTAAAAGGCTACACCTTCCCTGGGAGTCAGGTCAGCGAACTCCCTTCGGTGTTTTAAGTCATCTTTTTTCTCAGTATTTTTTATTCTTGAAGTATCATGTACACTATTTTTGATTTGGGATGCCTTGAACTGTTGTGTTTTGTTGTTGTAATGTTGTTAAATGTAATGTTGTTGTTCTTTTATCCTTTAGTAAAGTAGTTTGTAACCTAGGTTTTGAAAGGTGCTATATAAATGTATACATTTTACTTACTGTGTTAAACTACATCTTGATTAGCATGTTGAGGAGTTGAGCATTTGCTCTGTTTAAATATGGCAGATATTGAAAATGTACAGTATATGCAGGCGCGGTGTTACCATTAAGGCAAAGGTAGGCAATTGCCTGGGGCCCCCAACCTGCAGGGACCCCAACCAGCTGCCCCCTCCCCAATCAGCAGGGGCTCGGGGCCTCCGGCCAGTAGCCCCCCACCATTGTCTTTGTAAATTATAATTGTGTATTTCTAAACAGAAAATAAAGAAAAAACAACGAAAAAAACCCAAAAAAACCATCAGAATGCCCAAATCGTATTATCTGCCCCCCTCCCCTTTCGTGTTATAATGGACTATTCCATGAGTGATCATGACCGCGAAAAGACGAAAGACAGCAGCCAGGAAGTGAAGTGCTACGGTTTGTTTATGAAAGAGGCGTGCGGTCGGAGTTCTGGTAAAATGAAGCGTAATTATCCAAGCGGATAATCTCGTAAACACTTTGTATACTACTGTTGTATGACTGTTTGCATACATTGTTTTGCAATTGCTTTTGTTACATTATAATTGTTAATTTTGTAATTGCAATCTCAACTCACACTTCACGCACAGTCTCACTTCTCACTCATTCACAACTCTCTCTCACACACACACGCACGCACACGCGCTTGTCTGGTGAGATTTTTAGACAAAATAAATATTTGCATTTTGACATACACTGGTGTTATATCTGAAACTTATTTCTCACATTCTACTCTTTATTTAGTGCAAGTATTGACAGGTCCCTTTGTGTTAAAAGAACGGATTTGAAGGGCCCCCTAGCTAAGTTCGCCTTGGGCCCCCAAATTGCTAAATCCGCCACTGAGTATATGCAACTTGTTCTTAAAAACACAAGGTGCTTTTTATATATATATATATATATATATATATATATATATTATATACAGAAGCAGGCATTTACTTCCAACTTGTCGATTCGTTGGTAGATCTGTCTCATTTCATCCGACTTTCTCTGGATTTGAGGTAGATTGTCATTCACGATCTGGGAGGTATCGTTCCCGGATCTGGAGGGGAAACAAAAAAACAATACAATTAGGCCTACAGACAGAACTAGTGAATCTAGATCGAGGTTATAGCCTGTGTTCAAGAGAAGTCATAAAAGCAGTCAAAAGGTAGTTGTATTTATATATCAGAAGACTCCCATGTCACAACATCTTACCATATCAAGCATCCCAACGAATTCATCGACTCTGGTCAGCAATCTCCTCCAGGCTCTTATCCAGACACAGGACCTAGAATTGAAATGGCCACAACATACATGACAGTTTACTACCACACACATACATAACAGTTCCATACATACATACATACACAACCACTAGCTCTGGTTCTACACAGAGCAGCTAACACACACACACACACACACACACACACACACACACAGACAGACACACACAAAGACACAAACAGACAGACAGACACACACAAAAAGACACAACGACACACACACACACCACACAAAACAGACAGACACACCAAAGACACAAAGACAGACAGACACACACAGACACACACACACACACACACACACACACACACACACACACACACACACACACGGCTCTTTTGTCACTGTAAGCCAGCTTCCCACCTGACCCAGTGCATGCATTACATTACATGACATTACATTCCTCAGCATCTATTCAAGGCTGGCCCTGGGTATATGGATGGAGACACATAACGTCGGTCATATATTATCATTATCATTATTATCATTCATCATTATTATTATTATTATGAGTCACCCTCTCACCTCTTCTCCAGCGTTGGCCCTGACATAGGAGGAGTAGCTGAGCGCCGTGTGTCTCAGGAGCGCGTCGTCCGCCTCTGAGTCCTCCTGCTCCGGGTCTCCAGTCGCCACACACCCGGGAGGAGGAGGAGGTGCTGGTGCTGGTATCGGTGGTGGTGGTGGTAGTGGTGGTATCGGGTCGTTGAAGCTGGGGCTCTGGGAGACGGCTCCTCCTGCTCCTGCTCCTCCTCCTCCTGCTCCTCCTCCTCCTCCGAAGCTGAAGCTGCTGCTGCTTGCTGCTGAGGAGGACGTCGCTCAGCACCGACAGGCTGCTCGCACTCTGGGACACGACGCCGCTGTCTCTGCTCACCTCGGCGCTCGACTCCTCCAGGGGGGACAGGACGCCCAGAGCCGCCGCCGCCGCCCGCTCCACCCGCGGAGCCTCCATCGGTAGCAGCTTTCTATTTATGGTGTGACAACTGGACTGATCACGTGTGTGTGTGTTGCCTGATCACGTGTGTGTGTGTGTGTGTGTGTCTCTCAACCCGGAAGGACGGAAGCCTCCAAGTACTGACGAAACGCAAACGTAAAATGCAAAACATAATACTGTCAACATCATCTCCTCTCATCATCATGTGAAATATTCTCAATATCATGTGCTATATTATTATTATATTATTATTATTAATATCATGTTACCTCTAAATATTATCTTGCAATATTACCTCTCATCATCATGTGCTATATTATTATTATTATTATTATTATTATTATTATTATTATTATTATTATGTTACCTCTAAATATTATTTTGCAATACTACCTCTCATCTTTTCTCATCACCATGTGCTATATTATTATTATTATTAATATCAGGTTATCTCTCTAAATTTTACCTTGCAGTATTACCTCTCATCTCCTCTCATCATCATGTGCAATATTCTTAACATCATGTGCAATACTTTTTCCTCAATATAATCCTTGCAATATCACCATGCTGCATTACCTTGCATCATTATGTGCAATAGTCTTACTATTCTTTATATCATGTGCAACACTTCCTCTCGCCATTATTATTATTATTACCCTTTTATTACACATAAATTATTGCCAAATTGTTTTTGCTGACTGAATATCTTATCTATATTTTTATAGTTCTCCTAGGATTTAGACTTACTGTACATGTGTAAATCTGTTATTTTATGTGTATTATTCTACTGTTTATTTCTCTACTGTTTTATTCTATTGCCTATGCAACCTGGCACAAGAATTTCCTTCGGGATTAATAAAGTTCTATCTTATCTTACCTTATCTTGTCTTATCTTATTACAGTAATTCTGCACTACACATACTGTACACAATACAACGTGTTCCGTGATGGACCAGCAGGGGGCAGCAGGGGTCACCTCATCCCATGTGGGACCATAAAGGCATCAGAGAACCCTTGCTGTCTGCAACACATATTGGATTGTATGCAAGTGCTGACTCGTCTGGAGCTCTCAGAAAGAAAGTCTATTTGCCAATCCCCAGTTGTTATTGCTAAAATAACCCACTTGAAAAGCATAGCCCCAATCTAGCCTAAATTTACACGACACTGACACTGATCCATGGAAATTCACTGACCGATTGGGCATAATGTGAGGCTAAAGTCTATATTTTAGGGTACAAACTGTCTCTTCACTTGTACGTGTTGTGTTGAATCACCTAGAACCGGACCAAATGGCTGACTATTATGGTCCAATCTATTGCACCAACCCTACCCCTTAGAATATTGGTACGGAAAGACATCACATATGAGTTACTATTATGAATCAATTTACTTGCAATTCAGGTTTTCACTGAGTGGATATATTGATATGTTTCCTTCCAACTACTGTATTCATGGGTGTAAGGTTTGGGATCACAAATTATCTTTAAATTGCACCTTTTATTTTTTATATATGTATTTCAGATATTTTTTAGCATTTCTTAGAATTTCTATGTTGTAACGTTGGGCACCAATTGCACAAAAGCACATTCCTTGTTTTCAAAAAAGCTGTTTCTGATCTCTGCTTTCCACAACCTGGGTGTGATTCCTCAACTCCCACCCTTTCACTCCAGTCCCAGATCAAATCCATCATCAAATCTGCTTTCCTTCCATCTCAACAATATCTCCAGACTCAAGAGGCGATCACTCTTCGACTCTGTAGCAGAGAGAGACCCTCATCCACGCCTTCATGGATCCACGCCTCCTGTCTATACTACTACATGCCGACTCCTGTCCGTGGTACCCTGCAGAACAGCCCTGGACTGGGTCCAGATCCCAGCTGCTATAGGATCTTCACCTGCTACAAGTCCTGGGAGGACATTCCACTCTCATCCATCACCGCTGGCTCGGGAAGGTGCAATATACTGTACATTAAAGTTATTAATAATATTATCAACAGAAGACAACCGTGCACGTTACGTTTGGAATAATTTATTGGAAAAGGTACAACAATTTGATCAAATTCGCGTAAAGGAGGAATTAAAAAGAACACAAAAATAGACAGGCTTCACAACATTCATAAGAAATATAGGATCACTGAATTAATTACAGGATGTATGATTTAAAAAATTAGGAAAACATAAGTTGGTCCCGGTGAGAACAACAGAAAAAAACCAAAAACAAAACAAATCAACAACTCAATAAAAGTGGTCACTAACGTCAATAGAATACAGTGGATTTACCTAAAACACTTTCTTGTCCCAAAATGCATTACATCACATACAACTTAAAATGAAGACAATGAAAATGCTTAGAAATACACAACAACAACAACAACAACAGATCAATTATTTGTTCATCCTTTTTCTTGTTAAAATCCTCTTTTCCCCCCCTCTCAATCTTACCACTTTATCTTTTACAAAAAGAAAAAGAAAAAAGAAAAAGCTATAAAAATGAGCTTGTGTATTGACTCAGGAGAAAGCATGCCGATGCACATAATGGTACCTGCCCAGCCTTTTACAATGGATCCAGTTCAAGTCTCTAGGCAGCCGGGAGGCTTGGTTGCTGTCTGTCTGTGTGTGTGTGTGTGTGTGTGTCCATCTGTCTTTTCTGTTTATGTACGCATTTGTCCGTCGTGTGTCCGTTGTGTGTTCGTCTGTTATAGGGTGATGACGGTGCCGTCCTCCTCCACCCCGCCCTTGGGCAGCGCCAGGCTGTGCCGCGGGTCCGTCCTCAGCGAGCTGAGGATTTTGTGCAGGCTTCCGTTGCTGTGGCGCAGGGCCGGGTTGCTGCTGTGATGCTGGGGCTGCTGGTGGTGGTGGTGGTGGTGGTGGTGCTGCGGGCTGAGGGCTGTGGGCGTCGTCTGCTGCTGCTGCTGCTGCTGCTGGGGCCCGTTCTGGAGGTTCAGGTCTCTGTGGAGCTGGTAGCTCAGGCTGTTTGGGTGGTGGTGGTTCTGCTGCTGCTGCTGCTGCTGCTGCTGCTGCTGCTGCTGCTGCTGCTGGTGGTGTTGGTGTTGGTGTTGGTGGTGTGAGCTGCCGTTGAGGCTGATCTGGGAGTGGAAGGAGGCGGTGGACACCACGGACAGGGGTCGTGAAGGGGGGCTGGGGGGTTCGGCCGGGACGGGGGCTGGGGTAGGGGTCGGCACGGGTGGTGGTGGTGCAGCAGAGACGGGAGCCTGTTGCTGGTGCTGATGGTGCTGGTGGTGCTGGTGGTGCTGGTGGTGGTGGGAGCGTGAGGCGGTGGACGCCACCGAGGCCACAGAGGCATTGGAACGCCGCGACGGCCTCTTCATGCTGCTCTCGATCACGATGTCTGCCTCCTCGTCGCTCTCCAGCTCGTCGGTGTAACCGTGGGACGCCGGTGGCCCTGCCCCCACGCCCCCCGAGGTCATCATCCCCCCGCCACCGCCAGCCCCCATCATGGCGGCCGCGGTGGCGGACGAAAGGCTGGGGTAGCCCGTGGAGCCGCCGCTGTCCGACGACTGGCCCGAGCTGCCCGACACGCGGCTGCCGCGCACCACGTTGTTGCGCTGATTCACCGGCTTCACCGTGACGATGAGGTTGTGGCTGTTGGCGATCATCATGTCGGTCACCTGGTCCAGCGACTTGCCCGACACCTCGATGCCGTTCACCTCCAGCACCTCGTCGTTGACCGCCAGCAGGCCCGTGCTCTCCGGCCAGCCCGCCGGGCACCATGCGGGAGATGAAGATGCCCGGCACCTTCTCCAGGCCGTGCGGGGTGACGCGCACGCTGGTGCCGTCGCGGATGTAGAAGCCCAGCGGCTTGTCGGAGCCGTGGCGGTAGAGGCGGACGCGGCGGTGCGACTCGGGCAGGATGTCCACGTCGATGATGGATGAGACGGGCCGGAAGTCCTGCGGCAGGCCGATGCGGATGTGCGGACGCTTGGCGCCGCCACCGCGGCCGCCGTTGGCATCGTTGCGCAGCGTCACCGCCGACGATGCCTTCTTGCGGCGCGTCAGCGTGCTGGTGCCGAAGTTGGCGTAGTCCACCTCTTCTGTGGAGGGGAGAGAGACACCCAGATAGACAGAGAGAGAGAGAGACAGAGAGACAGAGAGAGAGTGAGACAGAGAGACAGAGAGAGAAGGAAAACAGAGTTTAGCTTCAGGGAAACCGTACGATGACGCATTGCATTCACTTATTGGACTTCCCATTTTTTCTGCTAGAAATAACTTTCTTTGGAAATAGAGACTGCAAAATATGGTTCAATGCTATTTTTCTGCTTATTTTTTATATATTTATATAAAATGTATTTTATTTTTATGTTAATGTTTAGAATGACCATATACCGTAATTACTTTCCGCTCTTCTCAATGTTATGCACCAATTCACAAAAGCACATTCCTTGTCTGTGAAAACTACTTGGCAATAAATCTGTTTCTGATTCTGATTCAAAACTTCAAACGAAGGACGAACGAAGTTTTCAGTTTTAAAAGAACGAACATCATGCGACCGTGTGTGAAAAATATGCTGAAGAAGATATGATGACATCACGTCTTTTGGAATACTGCAACGTTATGAGTTCACTTTACTTGCGTACTATGCAAATACAGTACATGTACAGTCACAAATAAATTGCTGAGCTGGCACATGGTGTGTGTGTGTGTGTGTGTGCGCGTGTATGTGTGTGTGTGTGTGTGCTTGTACGTGTGTGTGTGTGTGTGTGTGTGTGTGTGTGTGTGTGTGTGTGTGCTATTTATTTGTTACATGTGTGTGTGCCCGAAGTGCTGAATGTGCAGAGGCGAGACGTCTCCGTCTACGGAGGTGAACCTCCCCACCCCGCCACCCCCCCGCTGCTTCTTAAACAGCAGCTGCAGCGAGTATAGAGAGTATCGGCCTACCTGCACCACCCTTCTGCTAATGAAGAGCAGCAACGCGTTGAATGGAACTTTCTAAAACGACCTTAAATAATGGCGATTCATGGCCACCAAACGCAATGTATTTCAGCATCTGGAGCGAAATATAATAATCCATGTATTCATTTTTTTTTTATTAAAGTGATGGCTGCCTGCAGTGGACAACTTACACGGTGCACGCTAAGCTACACTAGTTTGAGGTCAACAAAGAGATTACTTTTGGGAGGCTCCACAGCCTAAAAAGCTTCAGACATCGCTGGTTACCGCCACCCAACGCTGATACTGGCGCGCGAAGGAGAGACTGGATAAGGGGGAGGCCAGGCGACAACTGGGCTGATAAAGCCTGCTGCAGCTCGCTCGCTCCCTCCCTCCCTCCCTCCCTCCCTCGCTCGCTTGCTCACTCTTTCCCAGCGGAAAAGGAAACTCGGTGGACACAGCGAGGGAACCATGTGACAGGAAGCAAAAAAGGTCCCGGAGGGTGCCGCTCACTCCACTCGCGCTTTCCATGGCAACGACCCCCAATGACTCATCTTTCGAGACGGTTACCCTGCTACTGTTGTGGGACACCTGCCTCATGTGTGTGTGTGTGTGTGTGTCACTCTTTTGTGTGTGTGTGTGTGTGTGTGTGTGTGTGTGTGTGTGTCACTCTTGTGTGTGTGTGTGTGGGTGTGGGAATGTGCACGTGTGTGTGCCTGGCATCAAATCGTTTCACGGTATTGCCTCACATTCACCCATTTCGTACACCGGCGGCGGAGGTAACAACCAACACACGTCAGGAGCAGTTAGGGTCCGGTGGTCGTCTTGCTCAGGGACACCTCGACCCTTAGCTAGGAGGTGGAGGTGGAGGAGCACGGGGATCGAACCGGCAACCTTCCTGTTGCCAGACAACCGCTCTTACACCGTACCTCCTGAGCAGGCGTAGTTCACAACAATGCGATGTCATGTTCTCCTCCATGAAATCAAGACAAATGTAAAAACGGATAAACCCTCATGGGAGTGGCAACCAACAACCGTCTGGCCCAGCCATACCCTGCTGGTGGCTCGACTGTCCAGACCAATAAAACTGGGAACAAAAAGACCTTATTTAAGCTCTATTTAAACTCCCTTCCCCCCCCCCCCCCGCCGCCCCCGTTAAAAGTATTCTGGTATCGGGTATTTTTAAATGTTCTATGTACGCCGCGGCAGATGTTTTGATTGAATCCAGGGAAGGCATTTGCTACAGGGGCTGGAATTTGTTCTACAAGTGCAAGTCGTCTCTCTCCCCCCCCCCCCCCCCCCCCCCAACCCCTGATGGGAACCATATTTGAGAGGGGAGAGAGCGGTCTCACTGCAGACTAGTCTCATTAAAATAAAAGTCAAAAGTAAAGTAGGTCTCCGGTCTCGGGTCTCGGATACGACGGCCCACGCTTCGCCCCCCCCCCCCCCCGCCACGGGGGTGTTCACCGCGCCCCGGGCGAACACACACACCCGCCCCGCACTCCCGCCTCCGCTGGGCCCGGTCGTCGTCGTCGTCGCGATCCCCGCAGACTGGCATTCTCTCGCAGAATAAACTTCATTCATTTATTTTGCACGCCAATTCCTCTGTTTCGGTTCGCCAATAAAAAGCGCCTTCAATCGTCCCACTCCCTCTCCCTGCGGTGGGAACGGGGCTTATGAGAAGAAGCATTTGAAACTAATTGTGACCGCAGAGATGCATTTGATCGCCCCCCCCCCCCCCGCCCCCCCCCAAGTGCGTATTGATTATGTAGGTCACAGACGTCGCACAAGAGTCTCTTTGCATAGGGGGCCTGGCTGAATCTACATTCCTGGGGTAACACAAGCCTGCGAAGCCCCAGAAGTTTCCAGAACCTGGGGGGTTCCAGGAGGAGAATCGGATGGAGAATCGGATGTCCAGTCGGCACTGAAAAGAGAGACTGACAGACTCCTGACAGGGCTAACTATTCCTGTCTCTGTCTGTCTGTCTGTGTGTCTTTCTGTCTCTGTCCGCCCCGTCATGACAGGGCTAACTATTTCTGTCTGCCTCTCTCTCTTCTCTCTAACTCTGTCTCTCCCTTAACTCCGTCTCTCTCTCTCTCTCTCTCTCCCTCCCTCTGTCCGTCTTTCTCTCTCCTCCCTCCGTCCCCCCCTCCCTCTGTCTCTCTCTCTCCCTCTGTCTCTCTCTCCCTCCGTCTCTCTCTCCCTCCGTCTCTCTCTCCCTCCGTCTCTCTCTCCCTCCGTCTCTCTCTCCCTCCGTCTCTCTCTCCCTCCGTCTCTCTCTCCCCCTCTCTGCCTCTCTCTCCCTCTGTCTCTCTCTCTCTCCCTGTCTCTGTCTGTAGACCGCCAAACTAAGCGTGGGATTGTGAATCTATTAAGAGAGCGTGTGCTGTGCTGTGCTGTGCTGTGCGATTCGGAAACGGAAACATTTCTTGCAGAACTAACTTTTGTGCAAATGTGTTGTGATAAGAGACAGCTGGTTCAACAGAGGAGTGATTGTGTGCATTAGTCTCATTCACTCTGTGCTACCAACTTGCACAAAAAGCGCTAAAGGCCTAAAGGTTGACCACGCCAGACTTGCAGGGCCAGGACTTGCCAGGCCAGACTCCGGCGTCTAAGCAGTACATGAACGGTGATTCTGGCACGCAACGTCGACCAATCGAGCAACGTTAGCCAGGCGGGCACCTTACGGTCCGTCACACACAGGTTTCCCCTAACCGCTCCTGACAAGACTAATCCCCCCCCCGATTGCACTGAAGCATGATGGGTAATCCCGCGTGAACCTGTTGATCAAAGACTAGCAGGTGGTTGCCAACGGTCTCCTTAGAAGTCCAGCGAAGCAGCGTTTTCCCCCCCGTCGCTATCAAGATTTAATGGAATGGAAGTTTCCGGAACGATGTTAACGTGGACCATGTGGAATTTATAGTGACAAACTTGCGCACGTGTGCACACATATATTCATATAATTTTCATTTATTTATATTTTCAGATCCCCCATTTATATCTACGACTCTAAATAGCGTTGCTTCTTTTTTACTGTAAATATTGTTGCTGTGAATGTGAATAATAGTTGAAACTGACACACACGCACACACACGCACGCACACACACACGCGCACGCGCGCGCAAAGCTGTTAGCTGTTAGTCGTCAGCCTCAAACGAGTTGCTCTCTAAACCAAAAAAAACTGCCGCCCCGCTGCCAATCTTCCGTCGAGAGTCGAGCAAAACGCTGACATGGAGGGAAAAATGCTAATTAATAGCACCGAAGCTCCCGAAGTCTTGGGCGTATTAAGAGTGAGAGCGAGGCAGCGCAGACACAACTTAACACCGATAAAGTCAACGTCCTCATCTCATGAACAAGCGACGGACGGGGGTTTCATTGGCCAACGGAGCACGCATGTTGTTTACTTCATTGCAAATAAGTTTTCCTTTTCGTCTGCACAGAAATCTAAAGTTACTTTTCAGAGTCACCTGACTGGAGGTCAAATTCTGTGGAGGAGACCGGTCTGCATTCCACGCAAGCCGTGCATACGTGTGTGTGTGTGTGTGTGTGTGTGTCTGGGTGGGAATTTGTGTTGAGCACGTGTGGAATGTAGGGGGTGGTGGGGTGTTGATGTACTCTGAGGTGCTTTCATAACAGGTTGATGGCAGTAAAACCTTGAGAACTTTCTGTTTTGGCGACTTTACCTTGGCCAGGAGGACCATATCTGTTGCTGCCAGGAAGCCATTACATTTAGCCTCGTGTCTGAGTGGTCGGGAGCCATTTTGGACCTCACATAAAAACGTGGCAGCAATTGTACTCTACTGCCAGAGTCATGCCTAGATTCTGACGTTCCTCTCAGGTGCGACAAAGACAAGAAGCCTGCTACCTCTCGTTAAAACTTGCAGTGCAGCCATCCGACTGGGGGTCTCACGGCCACGACCCTCGCGATACCAGGGGGGGAGGGTCGCGAGGAATCATGGATCACGCACCATTTGGCTTGACGCCGTGATGAGCAGAGAAGCTGATCACAACACATCACAGCCTCCGGCCTCACGAGCATCTTCAGTACGGCGGCAGGGATCTCTCCGAAGAGTACGATTCTTTTTACGATGGCGCACTTCAGAGCTCTTTGTTCGGCACCTCTGGCAACTGGTCTTCCACAAACGCCCAAAACTATCATAAACCTCCAGGCAGGGAAAAGCATTTAAAAAAATCCGTTTCAAACGTACGGATGAGCTTGTCGGCAGTCCTGACCCTTTGTGTCTCGGCTCTCTCTCTCTCTCTCATTGATTTCCAGGGAGAAAAATCAATAAGGATGAACCATTACGGCATGCGGTATATGCAAGCATGTTGATGTGTGTGGCGGTGAAAAAAAGGAAAAGAATCACATCCAACCCATAAGGGGGGGGGGGGGCGTTCATGGCTAGCAGGGAGACCACAGGGAGAGCCAGCGATGAGGTCATTTTTTGCAGGGAGTAAGAAGCCATAATGGAGCTTTTAGCGTCGCGTCGCGGTGCCGTGCCCCTTCCCTCGTGTGTGTGTGTGTGTGTGTGGACGTCATCGTATGGACGGTGTTCCCCATGATAACGTGCGCTGCTGGGTGCGCGTGTTGTGAAGGCACAATGTGCGGATTTGGCCATCGAGTTAGTTTGTCGTTTGTTGTTGTTGTTGTTGGTCGAGCACCAAACCAAACGGAAACCAAAAGGAAAACGACAAAAGCCAATAGGCGGGGATAACATTAACGTACGGTGCCGTGAACAGCAAACAGCAAGAGTCAGGTGATGTCACTCAGCGCAAATCAATGTGAATGTCAAATGACAATGACATCACCTTGGAGCGGTTCCAGCCGATCCGACGGAGGCACCGCGCTAACCGGTCTTTCGAGACGGTGCGGTTTCCCGAGGAAGCGCGGCGTACGCTGTTACTGCTACTCGTACTATTGATTGCTCAGGGACTCCCGAGCGTTGCGATTTGCAAATGCGTCCCGATTTGAGTGCAAGATTGTCCGTCGTCCACGTGAGTCAAGCTGCATAATTATAGGTTTTTAAACTGATTAGTAATGGGATTGGTCCTACAGAGATCCAATGCTAGAATCACGCATGATTTAGTTGGATTTGGCAATCACTGTGTCTAATGTAAGAGCAATAGTGTCTACTTTGTTTACTGAATTCTAAAAATACATCCCATAGAATTCAGTGCATCCCAAGGCCCTCAACTCTCTTGTCGTCCCCCCCCGCCCCCCCCTTTCCCTTTAACATAATCAGTTTCACCCTGAGGTGACGAAGTCTGCACTTGCTATAGATTTGGGACTCCCCAGCTCACGGTGGGGTGTGCCGCACATACGCTCGGCAGCGCGGACCTTTTAGCCCCGCCCCCTGTGCCAGCAAAAATTGAGGGTCTATTGTGCCGCCCAGTGTGCTCAATAAAACATGTGAGAGTGCGTCTCCATACAGGAGGTACGGCCAAGCGAGGGTCAGCTGGGGGTCAAAACCCTCCAAGCCGCCCTTTCGCGGAGACGGGGGTCGCCGGCCGGGCGTGCGACCCCTTTTAAGGAGGTCCTTGTAGGACTTTAACATTTTTTTTTTGGTACACTTTGGAAAGACCCTTGCATGGCCAACAAGTGACCTCTGCCAAGGCACAACACAGTCACACAAACACCGATATGAAAGTAACCAGGGTTGAGACGTGTGGCGTGTATGCGAGTCGTTAGTCCTAAAGTCTTGTTCACGCTACACCAGCACCAGCAGCACGGTATTAACAGCTATAGGGCAGCTGACCTTCAGGCTAAGGGCTCCATCTATATTCAGACGTACACTCCGTGACACATTCCGGCCCCTGACCCCGCTGACCTCTCTGAGCCCGGCCTTGTCATGGCGCTCACACACACGGCCAGGCGTGACCAAGGGCTTACTGACAGTAGAGAGACCAGAGCTGCAGGAGAGACCGAGAGAGAGAGACCAATACGAAGACAGAGAGAGACGCTTTGGAGAAGAATAAATAAACTGAATTGCTGCTCCAGACCCACTTTGTTTTAGCATTGCGTTACCACACACACACACGCGCACACACACACACACACACACACACACAACACACACACACACACACACACACACACACACACACACACACACACACACACACACACACACACCACACACACACACACACACACACACACCACACACACGCACACACACACACACACACACACACACACGCACACACACACACACACACACACACACACACACAACCACAACACGCACACACACACACGCACACACACACGCACCTCATCACGTCGACTCCTTTTTTATTTAAAAAAGGAAACGCCAAAAGCAGAGCATTGTGTGTGTGCTGTACTGTACTGGGTCAGTGGGTGGTCTCTCCCAGACGCCCACTGCCTGACGATGACATCATAGCACATTTTAGGAACAAAAGAGACATTCTCTCACTCGTCTATAGTTAGGGGGGGGGGAGACAATCATAAACACACAAATGGTCCTGTACACTGTAAACTGTACACTGTACACTCTGCACGTCCCACCACCAGGAGAAGATAGCAGAGATAATAGACAGAGGAAAAACCAAATGTGTCATTGAGGCAGGCACACGGACACACACACACACACACACACACACACGCACACACACACGCACGCACGCACACACACACGCACACACGCATGTAAACATCGTGCGTGATGACGCTAGGAGTCTCTCTCTGGATGCCTCCCATCTGCTTCCTCGCTCCGGGGTTACGATAACGGTTATTATGTTTTTAGTTTTTTTTTTTTTACTGTAAACCAAGTGTCCGGTGATGGGGGGGGGGGGGGGGGGGGGGGTCGTAAGCAGGGCAGTGCATATAAAATACAAAAATAATAAAATAAAAAGGCTGGAGGAAGAACGGCAAAACATATGAAGATCGCCCCCTCAAGCCACAGGACACACAGGACAGGACAGGACAGGACAGGACAGCAGGATGTGATGTCTCCACCACACGTGGATATGTTGGCAACACCACGCCTCCCCTGCCTCTCTCCCTCCCGGCCTCTCTCCCTCTCTCCCTCTCTCCCTCTCTCCCTCGCCAAGGTATTCACCAAACATCAACTTAGAGACAGGGAAAGGGGGGAGGTGGGTGAGGGGGGGAATAAAAAGAATCCAGGCTGGAAAGAAATAAAAAAATAAAAAAGCAAGTCTCTCTCTCTCTCTCTTTAAAATAAGCAAGCATATTTAGCATTCTTGTCAGGGCTGGTTGAGGGCAAGGCTCCGGTGGTGGAAAGTTGGGAGCGAGCTGAGCGCTGAAATATATGGCGGACGACGACGACGACGACAAGATGGAGGGATGGAAACCAGACGGTGGGCTCTGGGGGGAACATACGTCTCCATGACGATGACGACGGCGGCGACGGCTCATTACGTGAAAGTCACGTGAAAGTGGCGGTGCTCGAAAAAAAAACGACAAAGAAAACAAACACAAAAAAAACACTCGACCCAAAAGCCAGCAAAGACTTGAGGTTTGTTTTGAGAATGGCCACCAAAATCGACCGCCAGTCAAGCGCGTGGCCGTGCTGAGTCGATTAGCACATGGGTTCAAGAAGTCAAGAAGACTGGGATGACTTGACTGACACACACACAAAGACACACACACAACACACACACACACACACACACACACAATCTATTCCCCACGCTCAGCTCCACAGAAGGAACTGGCCTGCCAGCACATCTGGGATGCGTTAGCCAGGGGCTGGGCGTGCACACAGCAGGGTGGGGGTGAAGGGGGGAGTCGCTACCTCCACCCTCTATCCTCCACCCTCCATCCTCCCACCCCACCGCCCCCTGCAGGTGTCAACCCCCACCACCACGCCCACCCGAAAATACTCCACCAGAACCCCCCGACCCCCCGACCCCACCTCCATCATCATTTGTACACATCAGGTCTCTCTGTAGCGTTAACTTCTAAGCTCATACCGGGTGTGTGTGTGTGTGTGTGTGTGTGTGTGTGTGTGTGTGTGTGTGTGTGTGTGTGCGTGTGCATGACTGTGCGTGCGCGTGCGTGTGTGTGCATGCATGTGTGTGTGTGTGCGTGTGCGTGTGTGTGTGTGAGAGAGGTTCACATTCCTCCCAGGAAAAAACAGATTGATTGCCTCTGCCCCACCCCTCACCTGCACACAAGCCTCTCGGGCTGCTGGTTCGAATCCAGGGAAGGGTTTTTTTTCTTTTTTAAATGCCATGTGATCAGCAGGTAGAGACGCGGTCTGTGTCTGTCTGTCTGTCTGTCTGTCTGCCTGCGGGCTTCGTATTATTATTGTTATTACAGCGAACACGGAGATGTAAAGCCGGCTCCAAAATCAATACATTACTTTCAGAGAGAGCCGGTTCGAAAATAAACACCTTGCTATATTCTGCTCTCTCAGATCCAAAATAAACTCCGAGCCGACCGAGAGAGAGCAGGAGGGGGGGTTAGGGTTAGGGTGCTTCGATGCAGGTGGTTCAAGTGAAGGAAAGTTCAAAAAGATTATTAATTATGTACATATTATATGTAAATGATATAGCGCCAAAAACCTCAGAGAGAGTGTGTGTGTGTGTGTGTACCACGGTTCTGTGTGTGCACGAGAGTGTGGGTGCTGGGAGTTATACCGCAGCGACCAATCACAAGAAAGGACTAGAGATATCACAGGAAGTAACAGTAACATGCCGACACGTACAGAGTCTCCCCTTACTTCCCGCACTCGTGTGCCCCCCCCCTTCCCCCTCCAAATGCATTCTGGGAAAATCCATCAAGAATATCTGAACGCCTGCCAAAAAATCTCTGTGATAAACATCATGGCGGATACACACACACACACACACACACCAATACACGACTCACTACCCTACGTTTTCAATTATCCACCTCTCAACTGGAATATGTAATGAATATAAACATGCCAGAGTTAATGGAAGCTTTTATCAGGGCTTTTACAATATCATGAGTGGATACATTTATTAGTATGTGGGGTTGGGGGGTTGGGGGGTACCAGTCCCTGCTGGGACTGGTACCACCCAACCCGGGCAGTGTTAATGCCATGCTCTAAGGTCTAGACAGGACCACCATTGATCAATGAATCAATCTGTCAGCTGTAATCTGTCCGCCCCGTTTGTCCATTAAACAATGAAACAAACAATGAAACACAAGAGCATCGTTGCCAGATGGAATGCAGCATTGTTTTATCTCGATCGTATCTTAAATCACTGGAAGCCAAAATCCTAATCGAAAATAAAATGTGATTAATCGACGACCACCTACTAGGTCTCGTCCAAACACCGCCCCCCCCACCCCCGGCCCCTCCCCCTGATCCCGCTCCCACCCCCCCCGCTAGGAGGCTGGCAGAGATCTGAGCCAGACCAGACGTGACCCCTTAATCTGCCCCCTGGTTGAAGGTGAGACACACCAGGCTGGCAGGATTAGCTAAATACCACCACCTCCACCCCCCGGCTCCACCACCCTTGCCCTTGCACACACA
>PIJE02000396.1:0-7500 GCA_002895965.2 Coryphaenoides rupestris | reverse complement strand
CGGGAACAACACACACACACACACACACACACACACACAAACTAAATAATCAGACGTCAGAGGGTTTGGCAGCGGAGCCGTAGCCTTCGCTTTGCGGATCGCGACAAAAAAAAAGAAGGAAGAAGAAAAAAAAAAAAAAAGAAGGAAAATAAATAATGCATTCGCCTAAATATTTGGTCGGGCGGGAACAAATGTCAGTTGGTTTAGTGATGATAGCAAGCTGGGATGTCTTCGACGTTCCCGCCGTCCACCACAACATGCCGGTGGTGGAGGCCTCGTCCACAGAAACATCGCTCACATAGCATGAAGAAACGGCAACACACAGACCAGAGAACGGAGGGAGACATTACAGAAGTGTTTGAGTCCTGCTTCTCTCTCTCTCTTTTTTCCCTGTGGAGGTCGTGTGGGCGTGGTCTAACCTCTGTGTGGTGGGCGTGGTCTAACCTGTGTGTGGTGGGCGTGGTCTAACCTCTGTGTGGTCGGCGTTTCCCCAGATGAATATATATATACTGTATATTCGGCTATATTGGGCCGTTCCACCATGCAATTTCCTGAAAGGGGGTCTAAGTATGGGTTTGTTCTTTACCCAAATGATTCTCACTTGGGAGAGCTTCTGGGAATCAAGAGTTTAGTGTGAATTTGAACGTGAATGTGCCCTCGCCAGACCCCAACGTGTGGAACATCATCAGGTTAAAATTGGCAAAAAGAATGAAAATGAAAATGAAATAACTCTTCTGTGACGAGATAAGTGTTTTTTGAATTCTCTCTCACTCACTCACTTGAAATGGTTTAGTCCGTCACCCATGTCATTATCCATCATAAAAAAAAAGAGTTAATTAAAGATACCTCGGCATTTCACAAAAGAAAAAGGAACACCAGTGAAACGTGTCGGGTGACGTGAGGTCAGACATGAGCTCTCTCTCTCTCTCTCTCTCTCTCTCTCTCTCCTCATCGTCTCCTCTCTCTCTCTCTCTCTCTCTCTCCTCTCTCTCTCTCTCTCTCTCTCTCTCTCTCTCTCTCTCTCTCTCTCTCTCTCTCTCTCTCTCTCTCTCTCTCTCTATCTCTCTCTCTCTCTCTCTCTCTCTCTCTCCTCTCTCTCTCTCTCTCTCTCTCTCTCCTCCTCTCGGCCGTCGCGGACTCTGGTGTCTGGTGTGTAAACCACCACCGAGCACGACGCTGTAAAAAGAACAAGGTTAAAAAAGAAGCTTAAAGCAGACGTGTTTACTCGGTTGGAGTGGTTGGTTGGAGAGTCCCAGGTTTAAAAAGAGAAAAACCTCCCCGACAGAACGTCTGGAAAAAATATAATTCAATGTCGGGGTGGGGCGTGTGTGTGTGTGTGTGTGTGTGTGTGTGCTGTGTGTGTGTGTGTGTGTGTAGCTGTGTGTGTGTGGTGTGGGTGTGTGTGTGTGTGTGTGTGTGTGTGTGGAGGGGGGTATAGGTGGGCGGCTGGTTGCGGTGAGACTGAGCCACAGTTAAAGTGGGGGGTCGTAAAACACAAAATTAGGCAGAGTCCCAAAGACTGGAACACACACACACACACATACAGTTGGCTAAGAACAACAGACTGTACGTTAGTTTAATTACAACAGAGGCCAGCCAACCCCCCGTCACACACACACACACACACACACACAAACACACACACACACACACACAGCAGGGGGAGAAGGAGGGGGGTGACATCAGAGAGAAAGAGAGAGAGACAGGGGGGGGGGGGGGGGGGGGGGGGGGGGGGGGGGGGTAGAACGAGGTAGAACGAGGTTTTTTGATCTGCGGGGCCAAGCAAACAACACAAGGGGAGGAAGATGGGGAAACGTTAGCGTGTTGTGTTAGCGCTGCGGCTGGAATGCTCCGAGGTGAGTAAGGGGAAACTCGACGTACGTGTGTGTGTGTGTGTGTGTGTGTGTGTGTGTGTGTGTGTGTGTGTGTGTGTGTGTGTGTGTGTGTGGTGTGTGTGGTGTGTGTGTGTGTGTGTGTGTGTGTGTGTGTGTGTGTGTGTGTGTGTGTGCGCGCGCATCCTCTAGCCTCGCGCAAAAAACCCTGTTTAACCCTCATTAAAAAAATGTTAAAAAACACAGACAACGGCGCCTGCCTGCATTTCCACGGCAACACTTGGCGATTGTGCCAAGATCGTAAAAAAACGGAAGCAAAACAAAAAAAAAAACCTGTGAATAGCTAAAGAACGCACGCCACGTCCGCCATCTTGGTGGTTTGACGTCTTGGCGTGAAGTCCCCAGAAGCCCATTCACATTAGTGTCTCTTTTTATCGTCCCATTCTTTTCCGTGCGCTTGATTTACGGGGGCCCCCC
Organism: Coryphaenoides rupestris; assembly: GCA_002895965.2. Taxonomy (NCBI): domain Eukaryota; kingdom Metazoa; phylum Chordata; class Actinopteri; order Gadiformes; family Macrouridae; genus Coryphaenoides; species Coryphaenoides rupestris. The sequence goes on along the minus strand of PIJE02000396.1, from coordinate 5,191 downwards.
CCCATGGCCGTGCGGGAGCAGGGGCGTGCAAGGACCCTCCAGTCAGGGAGACAAAAGGCCAGCGGTTCCCATCCGACATGGACGGCCCCCCGACTGACTCAGACACCAGCCACCATCACCATCAACCATCACACTTTAACTGCGGAGGCCATTGTGTTCACTCACACTCACCACCACACACACACATACCCAGCCTCTGACAAGCCCACACACACACTCACTCACACACACACCACCTCAAGCGTTTGGTTGTGGGTTTTGTGAGACAGACATTCTTGAACCAAAAAGTGCACCGTGTGTGTCTAGAGTTTTGCGCAATTCTGCACAAGTATCCGCAGGTGCACTAGAATTGGCCGGATGAGGGACACAAAAAGGAAGACAAATAATTGACCTTTATGGGAAGAATGAGTCTTGTATCGTGTGTAATATAGTTTTATATAGACGTACGCGAGCCAGATTATTTTTTTTATCCATCAGCTGTGGCGGATGGGAATGCCAGGGATCTGAAACGGAAACGAGTGTTTAACACGTTTACAGTTTCCTGGAATGATCTGCGAAGTAAAGGAAAAAACACAAAAAAGACACAAAAAAACGACTTCGGCCACTGATCCCGATCCAAGGCCTGTTCTGATTCTGGTTCTGGTTCTGGCGGCATCGTGTCGGTGTCTTTAGGGCTCGTTGGACTCGTTGGAACCGGCGTTGGTCTGGTCTAGTCTGCTCTGCACGGGCTTCCTCAGCTCCACCACAGACAGTTTTCCCTTTCCAGAGAGAGTTCTGTGGAACGCAGACCTCCGCATCAGCAGCAGTGTGCCCGTGGCCGGGCCAAAACCACATGGCTGAGGTGGACCCAACCTGGCTACTGGGGTCAAGCCCTCCTCCAAATCTCCCTTCCTTCTTTCCTCTTCCTGGCCTTTTGCCCCTTTCCACCCAGACTCCTTGCTTGCTTTCCTTTCCTTCTTCGTTTCCTCCGTCTCTCGTACTTCACGTACTACTTTACGTAACTGAACACCAATACTCTCAATATTGTGCTCTGCTTGGCAACAAGGCATCCAAGTGATTCTCTTGCACGCGCGGCCCAGCCAAGTGGTGAGTTGGTTGAGGTTCTATTTAAAAAATGCACCGTTTTTCATTTTGTCTTCATTTTTTTGCAGTGGAGACAGTATCTCCAGTGGCTGTGCCAATCACTCGTCGGGGATTACTTCTTCTTCGCCGCAAAACTCCCTCCAGAATCCATCCATCCCCCACCCACCACCCTTCTCCCATGCTTAACCACCCGCCAATTTCCCCCCTCGTTTTGGCGGGAAGCTCTTCGTCACGTCGCCACGTCCAACCGACTTGTTGAGTTGCGTTCTTGTGCGTCCTGGAAAGACAGAGCCATCGGAAGAGGAGGGAGGAGAGGATTGGGGAGAGGGGGGAGGGGGGGAGGGTATTTGAACACACTTAAGAGGTTTGTGAGGACAGCGGAACACCAACGGCAATGCGTGTTAAACATTCATCAGACCCCGGGACCAGGCCGAGTAGATTCCAGAGAGCGGCCATTAGAGTCAGTCAACAGATCCACAGAGTTAGAGGAGAGTAGAGAGACTGCTGGACAGACTGGACGGCAAGTGAGTGAGTGAGTTGGTTCCAGAATCAATTTGTAAAAGGGGGTAGGGCTCCTCTCTCCCCCCTACCTCCCCCCTCCCTCCCCCCATCACCCTGACCCCCCCCGACGCCTAGCCACCACCCACCCCCCCCCCCCTCGACTTCTAGCCACAACATCTCCCCCCCCTTTCTTTAACTTCCTGCATTCTGCCGCATTGCATTCCAGTAAGGTCCAACGTCAAATGGGTCCTGAGTCTAACACGACATATGCAAGGAATCAAGGTGGGCTGAACGGCTACCTGGAAGCATCTAGCGTCCAGGATTGCAGACAGCCAACCCTCCCCTTCCTCCCCCCTCCCCTCCCTGCCCCCCTTCCCACTCGGGCCTCCCCTCCAAGAAGCTGGTCTAAAAAAGGTTTCCGTAAAAAGATCTCGTTCTCAACAATGAACTGGTTGTAAAAAGTTCAACACTGAAGCACACATGCTGTCTAGCGGGGCGAGAGATGGTGGGGGTCAGTGAAAGGGACAGAGGAGTAGAGAGAGACCAGAGAGAGCAGGCATGACAGACAGAGAGAGAGACAGTACAGAAAGGACAGACAGACAGAGACAGGACCAGAGAGAGAGACATCAAATTTTAGGAGTCTAAAAAACCGAGGGATATGGAGATGGGCAATCCCATCCTCCATCTAACCGCTAGGTGGTCCTCCTCCATCTTCCTCCTCCTCCTCTTCCTCTTCCCCTCGCTGGGGCCCGCCGGTGAACACGCTGAGTATTATTATTTTTATTTTTATTTTTTAAACCCGCCGTTTACGTAACACCAAGCGCTCTCTCTCTCTCTCCATGGCCGGGGCCCGGGGCCTCCAGGGCCCTCCTCAGATGTAGCAGCACAAAGACCAGAAGCAGCGTCGACATAATAGACGCGCTCTCGGCTCCCAGAGACACTTTTGATGTGATGTTGCGGAAGGAGAAAGAAATGGGGACCATTATAGTACGGGGAGGGGAGCGCACAATGAGGCTCGGGCCGAGCATAAAGACGGCGAGATATAAATACGTCGACGGAAGACATATAAAACAAACAAAGCAACAACGTCGCGCTCGCCAACATGGCGGCTGAGTGAGTGTTCGGGGGAGACAGGTACGTCTGGAAGTTCGCTTCCGAAAAGGACAAAGCGAAACGTTATGCTGCCCGACAGGAGCTTTGCTACGACAAAGCATTTGTATTGCATTGTATTAATCTGTGTAATCTGTGCTAAGTACCAATTCTCTCTCTCTCTCTCTCTGCTTGAACACACACACTCTCTCTGCTTGAACACACACACCAGTAACCGCCAGGGGTCAAAAGTGTTGTGTGAGGTGAACATGATCATACACACACACACACATCTGTCCCACAGCCACCTTCTCCTGCTGTGGTCTAGTTCAGCTGGAACACTTACAATTGTGCTTCTCAATACCACACACACACACACACACACACACACACACACACACACACACACACACACACACACACACACACACACCACACACACACACACACACACACACACACACACACACACACACACACACACAATCACACACACACACACACACACACACACACACAGCACCACACACACCGTTGAGAGAGGTCAAATAATTAAAACAAATGTATAAATAAAACCAGTGCCCTCACTGGATAATACAACATATGCAGGATATTTGAGGCTATATTTTGGAGAGTTCGGTGTTTCTCTCGCCCCTCTAGGTCTCTCGCTCGCCACACATGTGTAGTAACTTAACCGTGTGAGTACCCAGTACCCACTCCCAGCTCCAACATTAATAACACCTGTGCCAACCAAGTTGAGCGGTCATAAAATAGATCTATGTCCTCCTTGTCGATCATGAAAAGTACTGTGGAAGAAAAGTATTTCACAGCACGAAGGCCGCATTACTCATACCTCCGAGCAACGGTCGTAGTCTAAATAAATACTCAGAAGAACTGTGGATTGGAACGTTTTTTTGGGGGGGGCTAAACTGGCACGTCGTCCCGCTGGCGTTATTATGCACAACTCATGGCGACCACCGCTGTGCCTCTTGGCTGAGGCTCACGTGTGTGACTGTGACGCGCGCACGCACGCACACGCACACACACGCACACACACACACACACCCCCCCCCCCTAGCCTACTAGCACTGCAGTTTTCCCAGGTGTACTGGAAAGCAGGGTTTCAATCTTTAGCCAGCGCGTGTAGTGTCTCTGTCTCTCTCTCTCGGTCTGTCTGTCTGTCTGTCTCTCTGTCTCTCTCTCTCTCTCAGTCTATCTGACTCTCTCTCTCTGTCTCTGTCTGTCCGGTCTGTTTGTCCGGTCTCTGTCTGTTCGTCTGTTTGTCGGTCTCTCTCTGTCTGTCTGTCTGTCTGTCTATGTATGCGTCGTTGTGTGTTGTCCGTCTATGTAGCGGTGTGGTCTGTCTACTGTATGCGCGTGTCTGGGTCTATGCATGCGTATCTCCAGGCCAAACAACCACGCACGGCGCCACGTGTGGACATGCAGACCTTGGCCTCGGTTTGGCCTGCGAATTTTTTTTCTTTAAAACTCCCAAACAAGCCTCTCCGGGTCTGCGTTCTGGTGTCTACTCGAGAGTTTAGTCTGGGTTCAGGCCGCTGTCACTGCCTACACAAACAACTCTTGTTTTTCTTCAAACCGAAGAAGAAGAACGATAGGATAGAAGAAGAAAGAAAAAAAAAGGGCAAGGGAGAAGGAGAGTGGCTGACACACAAGGCCGCACCACCGCCGTCCGCTGAAGCATATTATGCGGTCTATTTGGGTAATTATGTTGCCGGTTCCACATAATTGGAAGAAATTACATTCGAAGATTCGGCGATGATCTATCTTTTTTTAATCTCAGACCTCGGCGAGCCAAAGTGAAACGCACGCATAAATGAGTTGCAATTTTTTAGTACACTTTGGGGTTTTTCATGTCTCGGTCAAGTAAGGTACGCCGAGCGAGGCAACTATTATAAAACGCCCGTTGCTTATCTTGTACATTCACTTATTATCAAGATTCAAGAACTTTATTTGTCGCATGTATACGCACACAGGGTTCGCAGTGACAATGCTCAGCGGAATGTGCTGAAGAATACTAAAGATAAACTCGCACTGGAGGGATCAGAATCAGCTTCCCATCGTTCACACACTTAGCAATCACGCCAACCTTGAAGTTCGAGGCTAATAACGTTGTGCTGTGCTGGCCACCATCTCTAAAATACATAGCGGTTGCCAGTAATAAAATAAAACGTTTCCCGTCTGGCAGACCACGGCAGTTGTATCGTATTTGTGTGCGGAATTTAAAACGTCCTCAGCAGTGTTATCGGAGACCTACTTTGAATGATTCCGAGGCATACGGGCGATAAGAACGGACGGCGAAGGCGTGCGCAATACCGAAGAGATAGGAGGACGGAACGTTTCGAGGCACAAAAAAAAAATATTTGAATCCCAAACCTCAGATAGGCCTCAGGAATCCATCCAAGCCTACTACTACTATACGGCATTATATTATAGTACTATATATACACACACATCTGAATGGATTATGGACTGTGTGTGTGTGTGTGTGTGTGTGTGT
>PIJE02000395.1:336221-344611 GCA_002895965.2 Coryphaenoides rupestris | reverse complement strand
AATTACATTTACAATTATTAAACTTTATCATTGTTTTGTTATGGCACAAATAAAACATTTAACACGCAATTTTAAATAAATAAATAGCGTGAATTAAAAACGAATTATTGTTTTACATGCAACAGCATTTCAGTGTTGAAATGTGTCGATTTAGGTCTGCTCCATAAAATATTGTGTTATGTTTTTCAAAAGGGTGTTTTGTTGATTTGTGTGTAGTTGTGCACACAATGACCCCTCTTCATATCCATAATGTATATGAAGAGTTTGGTTCCAAAACACTAAATCCACTGTCATTAACTTGAGAAAAAAGGTTTTTTTTCTTTGCCTAAAAAGTGGTAGAACTCTTTTCTGATTGAAACTGTAACGCAACAATATGAAGTTGTAATAAGATAAAAAAAAAATTCTAATCCAGAATTTCATTTGTAACATTTAATTAAACAAATAGATTATTTTTTTTCTCCAAAATGCTATACATCCATTCCATCAGTAACAAGTTTGCTCTGTGAAACTGTTCAAAATATTAATGATCATATGAGAATGAGGACAGTTGATGTCTCCTTGTGTGTCCCGACAGCCTCTGAATGCTCTGCTCAACAATCAATCCTAGTAAATTAGTAAAGAAGCTGCAATTCAAAGTAAAATAGTAAAGAACCTTTAATGATAGTAAAGAACCTGCAATTCGCGGTACACTTGTATGAATGGTGTGATGAAACCATCAGTCCATCCAAAACGTGGTATGGACTCTTACCGCTTACAAGACCACGGTTTGATTATGTCTGTGGATTATTTGCCATGGTAAGATAATGTAATAATGATCATTTGCCATGGTAAGATAATTTAACTAACTCATGTTTTATACAATAATAAACACGACGACGACTCCTGACCATAGCTGCATTGTTGAGAACAGACCTATCTGGGGTCAGCCTTCTAAACTTGCTCTTCGTATATTTGAAGGATCCACATTACTCTGACCGATGTATGAGTAGGCCTACATTGAATTCATTATATAAACAACACGACACAATTGCGTCTCCTCCTCTGTTATCCAATCAAAGTTAGTTCTCGTTATTAATTCACACTGATGAATAAGTCTTCCGCATTCGACATATCTACTTGGGAGACGAGATGTCTGTAGTTGTGTGTTTCGTCTGGTTGTGTTTCTCGAGATGTGACTAGAACGGCGTTCACTAAAAGAGGGCTAGATGTCCCATACCACCGTCCACGTGTGAATGGACGCCTGCGTGTGGAGCTGAGGGCAGGCCATGGGTCGGACCGCTACACTAGATCTTCGCTGAAAAACACCCAAAATCAGCAAAGAAAGGCGAATTAACTGATTAATAAATAGTCTATACTGCCAAGTCAGATACATGACAAAAAGGTCACGCAAGGTCATTATTTCATTCCATACTATCACATAAAACCCAAAATGCAAAGGTGATATCAAAAAATCACCTGTTTAAGCTTACAGTTTTTACTTTGAAATGCAGCTTCATTTTCTATACTAAGAGAATTGATTGTTGAGCAAGAGCCATTCAGAGGCTGTCCAGGACCCACATTAAGGAGAGCAAATAAGCTACTACAATGACTGGGCTCCTAGCTATTTTTACACATCTACTATCAATGATCTTTTCTCTATCACCAGCTATTGTCTACATTCAATCAAAAACGCTCAAATTAAGAGTCTGGAAGTTCCTGATCTTTTAGCAGACCATTTATGAATCACAATAAAGTTTCTCCACAATATTTGATAATTACATATAATAACAGATAGAGCAACTCGTTGGATAGTGCAATTCCGTTACCTCTCGCTGAGTGTAAGGCTGTATTGTGAACTGCCGATTTCCGCCTACGTGCACAACGGCATAAATACGTCTAACTTTGGTGAGAGAGAAATATTTCTTCACCACTAATCCCTGTCTCCGAATTTCTCTTTCTAATATTTATTAAAAATCGATTAGTGCTCAACCAAAAATGAAAGCTCCGTTATGCAGTATATATTAAGTGATAATTTAATTATTATTAATTATTATTTATTATTATTTTATTTTGAGTGTCCCTATTAATATTTCTTCGTCTGGCCAGCGGAACGCACCCCAGCTGAGGAACTAAAGGAGTGTGGCTGCGGGAAAATGAGATAGACTGGGGGTCCGCCTGCTAGTCCGGCCTCCAACCTGTCGAGACCCACGGCCTCGACTAAAAGCGGAGAGAAAATGAGAATGGTGTGAATCATATACAGAATACATAAGTAGTAATAATAATATATTATTTTACAATAAATACATTTAGGGTTCAATTAATAGAGTAAATAAAAATAAAAATAACAATAATAATATTTTATTTTACTTTATAATCTCATTCTCAATTTATACTAATTATGACCAAAATGATCGCGAATATTTTAAATGATGTTTTATGAGGATAATAATCTCATATTAATCCTTCCGTTTCCAGTAGACAATCTCTTTATAACGTCGAGTCTCTCGTGAGCAAGCATAATCGAACAGAGTACGGTCATTATATCGCGAAAGTCAAAACTGCCTCTAAGCAGTTCATTTACCATTCACGAGATTACTATTATAGTAATAAATTATGGCAACCACTTCACACTAATTTAAGGACCAAAAAATCAACGGTTAAACTGACTATAGGAAATTAATTGCTTTGCGGATAGACGCTCACAGGATGAGCGCCAAACGACTAGCACGACGCGTCATCACGTCCAGCAGAACGAACTGAGCCCAACTGCACTCACCTTCACAGCTCATTCTGACCCGGAGGGAACGAGCAGAGAGCTGTCTGCGATCGCTATGTATACCACAATAACATTGCCAAGCAGATTCCGATTAGCATGAAAAGAACCGTACCAACAACCATATGCAGACAGTCGCAGCAGTATTATATACTTAAAAAGTAGTAAACCATTGGAGGGTTTGTGTTGGAGAGCAGTCTAACCGATATGTAAGTTTTTGAATCGTTTGGAGAAGAAAATTGGTAAAATCAATATAAGAATGAAATAGTGTGGCTTCTCAACACGTAGTCGAAGAATTTGTAACTTTAGTCAAGATGGCAGTCGTCCAGTGGCAACAGGTCCGTAGTAGATTGAGTTTTGAAAGACGACAGCAACTTGATTATATCATTGTATTTTTTCATCTGGTCTTTTGTTGATGTTTAATAAGCCGTTGTGACAAATACTAAAGCATGGGTTATTCACTTGTTATAAGCTTTGTGTCCCTTGGGCAATTTGCCGTACATGAGCATGCTTAAACAAGCATAAAGAAAAAACGTTGTCTCAGCAATGAATGATACATCAATTATTTCCAGAACCTACGCAATACCATCCAAGTAATTAGACGGACTGCCTAGAAAAAAGTAAGATAAAGTACACCATGCGCCTCACGAGTTTCCTCCGTTTGCGTAAATTCGCACGAACGAGCCTATGCCTAGCAGATTGGCTAGATCTTTTTTGTGTGATGGTGAAAGGTGACGTGTTCTTAATGACTTGCCTGGTTAAAGTAAAGTAAACAACAACATACAAAACTGCCCCCCAGAAATGTCAGGCCAAATCGCCACTGAACAGACATGAGCCCAACTGCTCACTCCAGCTTCGAGACGGCGCAGAGTTCGGTGCTGCTGCAGTCGCAGCGAGAAAAAAGTTCGGCCCGGTGATGTGTCGAGAACAGCTGCGAAACTCCTGAACCAGGGCTGCATTACCTCATTATTTCGTTCAAATTTTCGACATTAGATCTCGTCATCGAATGTTGCGTTTGATTGTGTTTATAAACTTTCTGAATGCTGTGATAATAAATATCGTGTCTTAATTGCTGTGTCTTTTCTCTCAATTGATGGCATTGAAACAAAGATCTGCTCTCTTCTCCCAGCCATCCCTCCGTGTCCTTCTCCCCTGTGTCCAGAGGAGACGTCATCGACACACCATCTTTCTCCTACCTGGTGGAAGACCTCATACGGGGGACGGAGTATATGGGGACGTGGCCAGATGTCGGAAAACAGCCACCACTGCGGATCCCGGTATAGGGTGGCCGTTAAAATATTCAACAGCAAGCCGGACTTGATTGAAGTAGGTACTTGAGGAAGAGGTAAAAAAGACATGTGAATAGTTTAATAACTAATGTTACTTTAATATCTTATGTCTTCTTATCGGACACTTCTTTTTCATTGTATTATGATATTTCACAATGGTTAAATATCTCTTTAACCTGCTATTTAATCTCAATATGTCATGGTAGAGGCCTTCAGATGCCTGGGACCAGATGTGAGTGGGAGATCGCTGGAATATATGGCAGTCAAGCCACACGGCCGCCCACCATGCCTGTCTGGGGAGGTTATACTCCTCTTTGAGTTCTCCTCACAGAGTCACGGCATATGTCAGAGGCAAGAAGGCTGCCTCTGATGCGATGATCAGGACACCGAATCACACAGGTGTGTTGGACTTACATTTTGCATGATGTTTGATCACATTGCCTCGGAAACAAAACAGACATTGTTCTTTTTTCAGAACCAGTGTTTCATGAGTGCTTCTGATGTTGTTAAAAAACGAAGACAGAATGAATAATCTGGACAGAATTTGGATGACATACAATGTTACATCGATAGTCAAGCCTCTAACACCGTCATAAACATTAATGATTCGTACGCACTGCACACTCCCTATTTCAGATGGCCACTACAGCACTGGATAGAACCTTGCCAGCCTGCAGAGGAGTGCATTCATTGCGCCCTCTGATGACCTTGAATAAGTATCATGATAATGTCGGAGAACAGGGTCACCATCTCACAACCTAATGGACTTTTGCGTCACGGCCCCGCATGTATGAGTCCCAGGCTAAAACTGGGAGCTCGATGAACATAGCTCCATCTGTGACCGGTGATAACTGAAAGCAATCCCTGACCTGGTTCTATTGGTTAGCTGCTACAAAACGGTGTCCTACTCCACTGGGCCTGCTTTGCTCTTTATTCCAGATCCTGTGCCCACTCCAAAGGAGAGGCTCGGGCGCTCCCGTTCGACACGTAGCGACCTCCCGTCGGAGGCCAGTCCCGTCTGGTCCCTTCGGCGGTGCGAGTGGATGCGGCATATCGTATGAGCTTTCGGAGATCTCAAACCCGAGCCCGCCGCGGCCGAGGGCTGCTGCCGGGGACGGCGTCGTATCCGAACGAATCGTCGAGGCAGCGGAAAGTACGTGAAAGGCCACTGAGACAGATAGTAATCAGAAGGAGAGTTGCCCTGATGTTCCTACTAAATCAACCGTTCTTACACTAAGACAAAAGCTCAAAATCCAAACGATTGTCTGACATGGCTACGGATCTACTTCAAACCTTGATATCTCAGTTTTACACACTTCCTTCCTGCCTGTCGCCCGGGCATGCTGTGAGGCCACGTCCTGGGACCTGGTGCCCTGCAGGGGGCTGTGGTGGTGGTGCTGGTGGAGGTCGGGGCTCTGCCAGGCGCCCGGCTCCATCCCGGGGGCCGGGAGGCTGAGGTCAAGGTCGTCGTCGGAGCTGCTAGGCGGCAGCTTCTCCGTGGATTTCCTTCGCTTGCGGCTGGCCGCAGCAAAGATGGAGGAGTCCGGCATGTGGGTGACAATGTCGGTCATGTTGTCCTCTGACCGGCGCACCAGCGTGGGACCGAACACGATCGCCAGGTCCCTGGCTCTCATCTGAGAGAGAGAGAGAGAGAGAGAGAGGAGAGAGAGAGAGAGACAGAGAGAGAGAGAGCAGAAGAGAGAGAGAGAGAGAGAGGACGAGCAGAACAGACAGAGAAAGAGAAGAGAGACATAGAGTATGACAAGAAAGACATGACTAAGAAGTCACAGAGAAGACATGCGTACCAGGGAGCGAGAGAGGAAGGCACTCACACACGAGACTGTATTGACAGAAGCCATCCAATCCTGGACAGACCAAAAAGAGTAGACGTGAGAGAGAGAAGAGAGAGGACACATCGCACAAGAGATGAGGAGAACGCACATGAGTAGTCTGAGGAAAACGAACATGAGAGAGGAGGAAGGAGACGAGACGAACAGAGAGAGGACCTAATCCAGACAGAGAGAGAGAGACACGACAGAGAGAGAGACACGACACACAGACAGAGAGCACAGACAGAGAAGAGACACACAGAACAACACAGACAGAGAGACACAGACAGAGAGAGAGACCGACACACAGAGAACAGACAGACAGACAGAGAGAGACACCACACAGATGTCAGACACGCCGATCTAGGAGAAGATGAGATGCAACAGCAGACAGATGAGGACATGCAGATGAGCAGAGGATGAGAGAGAGCAGGAGGCAGAAGTAGATCAAGGAGCGAGTGAGAAACATGAGAGAGAGAACACATAAAGATCTTAGATCATGACAGGAGTAGCAGACACACGACAGGAAGTGTACCAGGAGAGAGAGCTAGCGGAGAAAGAGAGAGAGGAAAACAGCACACACAGACACAGCACACAGGCGAGAGTAGACGCATCGACACAGCACCTAAGAGCGAAACAAACAGATCTGAGAAGGAGAGAGTTAGTACCAACGTAGGACTAGTTGCAACAGCAACTATTCAACCAGCGTGTGGAGACAGAGTATACGAGGCAAACAGTTCAGCCGATCTGATGTCTGAGTGTGACATCGATCTACTAGAAGTCAAGTATCCACTTGATACGAGCAGCCCAACAAGAGCAGAGGAGGAGAAGTGATCGACAAGAGAGTACGACTCACAGCGCGCACGAGAACCTAGATTGCGGAGCAGCCGATAGCATCACGAAGAGCGACGCAGAGTATCGCAGGGAGACAACAAGACGCATGCAGAAGCGACCAGAACAGAGCACAGAGAGAAATGGTTAGGACAGAGAGACGATGCCACGAGTCATCAGCACCCCCACAGAGACAGACGCATACAGGTAGAGCGAGACCACAGCAGGGTGCAACAGATAGGAGCCGACAGAGAGCCAACGAGACTGAGTCCGAAGATGAAGATCTCCAGAGAGTGAGGACCACTCACACAACAGCTAGGTCCAGAGAGAGTCACCAGAGGTGAGAGCCAGACCACGCCAAGAGCAGCAGGAGACGCGACCGGAGTGAGTCACGAGATGATGGGACCACCAACAACACGACGTGCGTACCGTTAGATGGAACACCCACAAACAGGCATAGAGGCATGCGCAGTATGGTATCGGAACGCGAGCCAAAAGAGCTAGGACTCGCAGATGTGGAGCACACACCAAGCAGCGTGACGCGGTGAAGTACGCCAATGTGGGGAACACCCCGAAGCCATGTAGGCGAGCGAGGGAGAGGGAGAGATCCGAGGTGAGACACGCGAACCCCAAACGAGACTGCTGCCAGCGTAGAGGATGCACAGTGTGGAAGCACGAGAACACCCAACAGACTGGACGATCCGGTGAAGAGATCCAAGTAGGTGGACCCAGACAGAACCCCCAACAGCGCTCCAGGAGTTCCAGTGTGGACCAGACACCAGAAGGAGACAGCACGACACACGACAGAAAAGACAGAGAGAGAGAGAAACAGCACGACAGACACGCCCAGAAGCAGAAGTAGCGGAACCTAGGTATCATGTAGCACAGGAGCGTTGCGGCAAATACCTGCTGCCCGCGCCTGCTGGACTAGCCGCCAGATGTCCTCGTGACGGACGACATGTCCTGGTCGATTTCCATCTTTAAATTCCAGCGAAGGTCTCTTTTCCATAAACCAGTCACTCTTTATGCGACCAGCGGGCCATGGATCTGCTCTTCTGCTGGACGCTTCTAGAAACAACAATCTGAATTTATGGACTGTTCCATAGATCCTCCATTCGTAATAGACTGACCAGCTTGACCTTTCAGTGACTCATGTATCGTGTCAATGATACCTCGAAGCCAGGAGAGCTCTCCTTGGTTCGCGTCCCCCAAATGTCTTACATCACCATCAGCAGCTGATCACGCTACTAACTTCACTTGCCACCCCAACAAGCTACACTGCTCTGAGACTGCCGTTTACTGAGTGCCTAGCACAGTGGCACTGCAAGTATTCGTAATGTGCCCCAATAACTGAACTGATGCTATGGCACCTACGGTCTCCTAGTGCTTTCTCTCTCATGGGGGTACATAGGGTAAAATGAAAACACTCAATGGCTTAGTACCCTTTTAAACCAAACGTTTCTGAAAAAAAACCTTTTTTCTCAAGTTAATGACAGTGGATTTAGTGTTTTGGAACCAAACTCTTCATATACATTATGGATATGAAGAGGGGTCATTGTGTGCACAACTACACACAAATCAACAAAACACCCTTTTGAAAAACATAACACAATATTTTATGGAGCAGACCTAAATCGACACATTTCAACACTGAAATGCTGTTGCATGTAAAACAATAATTCGTTTTTA
>PIJE02000395.1:328721-331221 GCA_002895965.2 Coryphaenoides rupestris | reverse complement strand
TTGGACAACCGCCTCCAACGTTTTGTTAGGCACACAGCCGGATAGGGGATCCTTTTCCCACCTCTCGGAAAACTCCTGTGGCGACTGAAAAATATTGTTTTAGTTCAGTTATATTGACCCATAAATCCAGTAAGACAGGCTGACAGACAGACAGACATGTATAGTGATACCTTGAGTCTCCAGGCCTCTCCAGATCCTTTGGTGAAACACCAACGGGTATTTTTACCATTGTCCAGCATAGTATCAGGAGGCACACCATGGTTCTGGAGGATGTATTGCCACTGAAACACAACAGAATGCCTCCTCCCAGTTAGCATTCAACTATATACCTTAATCCATCATATTTTACAATAGTTTATTTTTTTCAGGGATTAAAACATAAATTTGAATGATCCCTACCATGTCAGACATGTAATTTTAACTTTGTCTTAGTGTAAAAGGTTTTTAGTAAATGCACTTTGAACTATACTGTTCCACGTACCATTTCCTGGTCGTTGTTGCCCGGATACATCGGACAGCCGGTTAATAACTCTGCCGCTATGCAACCCAGGGACCACATATCGATCGCTCGTGTGAACGGGAGCCCCAGCATCATCTCTGGGGATACTGGCCCCCCACCGCCCCCCCGCCCCTGCCACGGCCCCCCCCCTCCACCCACCACCACAACCCTCACCCACCACACCTCCACCCGCCCCCCCCACCACCCCACCCACCACCACCTCACCACCACTCACCCCCACCCACCCCCCCACCCACCCACCACCACCCCACCCCCACCCCCCACCCCCCCCCCCCCCCCCCCCCCCCCCCGCCCCCCCCCGCCCCCCCCCCGCCCCCCCCCCCTCCCCCCCCCCCCCCCACCCAGCCCCCCTCCCCCCCCCCTGCCCCCCCCCCCCCCCAATAACTCTGCCGCTATGCAACCCAGGGACCACATATCGATCGCTCGTGTGAACGGGAGCCCCAGCATCATCTCTGGGGATCTGGAATAAAAGAAAGACAGGACATTGGAGTAACCATTGTAAGCAGTAACCAATAAGGAGTATGCATCAGTCCATCTGGTACCGGTGAGTAACTGAAAGCAATCCTGACCTGGTTCTTATTGGTTACTGCTTACAATGGTTACTCCAATGTCCTGTCTTTCTTTTATTCCAGATCCCCAGAGATGATGCTGGGGCTCCCGTTCACACGAGCGATCGATATGTGGTCCCTGGGTTGCATAGCGGCAGAGTTATTAACCGGCTGTCCGATGTATCCGGGCAACAACGACCAGGAAATGGTACGTGGAACAGTATAGTTCAAAGTGCATTTACTAAAAACCTTTTACACTAAGACAAAGTTAAAATTACATGTCTGACATGGTAGGGATCATTCAAATTTATGTTTTAATCCCTGAAAAAAATAAACTATTGTAAAATATGATGGATTAAGGTATATAGTTGAATGCTAACTGGGAGGAGGCATTCTGTTGTGTTTCAGTGGCAATACATCCTCCAGAACCATGGTGTGCCTCCTGATACTATGCTGGACAATGGTAAAAATACCCGTTGGTGTTTCACCAAAGGATCTGGAGAGGCCTGGAGACTCAAGGTATCACTATACATGTCTGTCTGTCTGTCAGCCTGTCTTACTGGATTTATGGGTCAATATAACTGAACTAAAACAATATTTTTCAGTCGCCACAGGAGTTTTCCGAGAGGTGGGAAAAGGATCCCCTATCCGGCTGTGTGCCTAACAAAACGTTGGAGGCGGTTGTCCAAGTAGGTGTTGATCCATTCACGTTGTGGACTTACATGAAGCGTTGCCTTGTTGTGTGCCATCATCTTAATCATTTCACTTTTCACCCCAAGGCAGGGAATGTGCCAATTACCTCCAGCTTCCCAGACCTGTTGAAGAGGATGCTCGAACTGGATCCGGACAAGCGCATCACACCAAGCGAAATGTTGGAGCATCCCTTCATCAGCACCCCACACACCCATTGTGCGGACCAAGAGGGTGCAAGTGTGGACCACTCCAACAGCTGGTCCAGTGAGTCCAGTGTGGACCACTCCAACAGCTGGTCCGGTGAGTCCAGTGTGGACCACCCCAACAGCTGCGCCGGTGAGTCCAGTGTGGACCACCCCAACAGCTGCTCCAGTGTGGACCACCCCAACAGCTGCTCCAGTGTGGACCACCCCAACAGCTGCTCCAGTGTGGACCACCCCAACAGCTGCGCCGGTGAGTCCAGTGTGGACCACCCCAACAGCTGCGCCGGTGAGTCCAGTGTGGACCACCCCAACAGCTGCTCCGGTGAGTCCAGTGTGGACCACCCCAACAGCTGCTCCGGTGAGTCCAGTGTGGACCACCCCAACAGCTGCTCCAGTGAGTCCAGTGTGGACCCAGAGGTCACCCAGAAAACCCGGAAGAAGCAAAGCAGAGTACGGAACTTCTTCAGGGCGGTGTGGAAAACCTGCTGCTGCTGCTGCTGCTGCCGCCCCGATGTCCTGGACTGACATGCCCCCCC
>PIJE02000395.1:316478-323638 GCA_002895965.2 Coryphaenoides rupestris | reverse complement strand
CGCGCCTGCCAGATGTCTGTGTTGTTGTACGGAACGCCATCCAGGCAAAAACCCACACGTAATTAACGCAGCTGTCACTGGGCTAATGACGTCACGGGAATGGAGCGCTGTGATTGGCCGAGCGGACGTATCTGAGTCTGCTGAAAATCAAAGCAAAGAAAGGGAATAATATATAATAATTATTAGTGGTGGGACTCGATTAAAAAAATGTATCTAATTAATTAGAGGCTTTGTAATTAATTAATCGTAATTAATCGCATTTTAATCGCATATCAATATTTGACACGAGAAGCAACATTTTCCAATTCAAATGGATTTTGGTATACGAGTGAATCAATGAATAGACATATACATACGTTTAAGCAGCAAAATCCTGTTTATTTTAGCTACACAGACCAACAGTTTAACATAAAGTGCCATCTCATAAAGTGCGGTATAATGTACACATTAGTGATGTCACGAACGATCCGATTCTTTTGAACGGTCTCTTGCTTATTTGAGCCGGTGTTTGGAGTGCACAAATAAAGTGCGATTAAAATGCGTTAATTATTAAAGTCCCGGCCCTAATAATATGGAGAGACTATATTAAGAAAAGTGCCTCTTTTGGAATTGATTGTGTGTGAAAACCTATTGTCAATTGCCACTAACTGCAAAAAATATTTTGGAAACAAAAAAAAACGTTTATAATCATTCCGGATTTATACGTTCATTCTTACTTACAGAGAACTGAACCAAACATGGAGTTCACATTACCACCATGACATGACATGTGTTTACAACCATAGTAACTGCATGGTTGCCGGCTTCCCTGGGATTAACTGCAAGTAAATGGAAATAAAGAGACTTGTCCTTTGGAACTGCATGCGTCTATTTACATTTACATTTACATTTAGGGCATTTGTCAGACGCTTTTATCCAAAGCGACTTACAAAGAGTACATTTGTTGAAGGAGAGGCAGCAATATATCACTGTGGTACCTGAAGATAAGAATAGAGCTGTTTTCGAGCATTCATATTTACGAGACGAATAGAACGAGTTTCATAATTGCCAAGTTGCCTGCATAAGTAGCTGGGCAGGCGTGCAATTCTAAGCATGATACAACATCTGAGAACGAACAACAATGCTAAGTGCCATTAATAAGTGTTAAGACATATAAACACGCAGGTTAGTGCTGGGGGGGGTTATGTAGAGTCCAGGTGAACTCTGAACAGGTGGGTCTTGAGTCTCTTGCGGAAGCTGGCGAGCGACTCGGCTGTCCTGACATGAGCCGGGAGCTCATTCCACCATTGAGGAGCCAGAACCGTGAAGAGTTGGGACTTGGAAGAGCGATGTTTGGCTGTTTTTAGTGAAGGCGGTACCAGTCGTTTGGCAGAAGTTGCCGAGCGGAGTGCTCGGGCTGGGGCGTAGGGTCTGACTAATGTTTGGAGGTAGGTGGGGGCGGTTCCGTTGACAGCCATGAAAGTCAGTACCAGTGTCTTGAATCGAATGTTCCAACAACACAACATGTTCCATGTTGTGGAAAAGGTAAGCGTCCTCATCTGTGTACACGCCCTCCCTGAAAAGACAGTGGAAATAAATATACGTCTTTAATACATTACCGTGTCTTTGCTTTTTCTTCTCATCCAATCCATCGTCTGTTTTGCAGCCAACATTTTAATGAAAAATAAATCATCAGAGGAATTTCACTTTTAAACATCTCTGGGGGCATCTTCACACCTACCCAGGCTTTTGTTTTATGTTGGTTGCTTCAGTATTGAGATATAGTATTTGATACCTAAAAGCCCCCCCACACACACATCCAACAGAAGCCCATTCAAAAGCAAACACTACGTTAGACAAATTGGAAACACACTTCCCTGTTTCTCATGACTTATATTGTCCTTCTAAGGACCCTCCACAGGTGGTGCGGGATCTCTGGTTCTGCCAGGACCTCTGGTTCTGCCTGGGTCTCTTGTTTCTACCAGGACCTCTGGTTCTGCCAGGACCTCTGGTTCTGCCTCGACTTCCGTTTTCTGCCATCTCTTGGCAGCCCTGCTTGCCTCACATGTCAGTCGTGTCTTATTAGCAGCCTCTAGTGGCTTGCGTTGTGGCTGCATCATTTTCAGGAGGGACTGTGTGTGTGTGCATCTTATTGTTGAGAAACGTTCTAAAAAAAGAAAGAAAAGTTTCAGAAATGTGTTGCTTAGCAAATGTCAGAATGCTCGTTGAGAAGGCTGGAGGATTTGAAAAAATAAATCAGAATCAGAAACCGTTTTATTGCCTTAGTTATTGCAAACAAGGAATGTGCTTTGGTGTGACTGGTGCCTTAAATATAAAAAAAAAAAAAAAGATTCTGAAAATATTGTTCGAAACACACAGATTGTTAATTGTGAAAACCTAGCAGCAGCCCAGGCCATTATGGTTGACCTATGAACATGTTCTGTTCCTTCTTATATTTAATCCAACTTAAAGAGAAACTTAATGAGAACCTAGTTCTGCTTCACAATGATGATTTGTTGCCGTGGTGACGGCCAGAAGATGGGACTTGCCTTGAGGCCCTTATGAAGACCCCTTTCCTGCCCCCTTGTGGCCGTGTAACGAAATTACATTTACAATTATTAAACTTTATCATTGTTTTGTTATGGCACAAATAAAACATTTAACACGCAATTTTAAATAAATAAATAGCGTATCTTCATATACAGTATATCCATAATGTATATGAAGAGTTTGGTTCCAAAACACTAAATCCACTGTCATTAACTTGAGAAAAAAGGTTTTTTTTCTTTGCCTAAAAAGTGGTAGAACTCTTTTCTGATTGAAACTGTAACGCAACAATATGAAGTTGTAATAAGATAAAAAAAAAATTCTAATCCAGAATTTCATTTGTAACATTTAATTAAACAAATAGATTATTTTTTTCTCCAAAATGCTATACATCCATTCCATCAGTAACAAGTTTGCTCTGTGAAACTGTTCAAAATATTAATGATCATATGAGAATGAGGACAGTTGATGTCTCCTTGTGTGTCCCGACAGCCTCTGAATGCTCTGCTCAACAATCAATCCTAGTAAATTAGTAAAGAAGCTGCAATTCAAAGTAAAATAGTAAAGAACCTTTAATGATAGTAAAGAACCTGCAATTCGCGGTACACTTGTATGAAATGTGTGATGAAACCATCAGTCCATCCAAAACGTGGTATGGACTCTTACCGCTTACAAGACCACGGTTTGATTATGATGTCTGTGGATTATTTGCCATGGTAAGATAATTTAATAATAATGATCATTTACCATGGTAAGATAATGTAACAATGATCATTTGCCATGGTAAGATTTAATAATAATGATCATTTGCCATGGTAAGATGATTTAATAATGATCATTTGCCATGTTAAGATAATGTAATAATAATGATCATTTGCCATGGTAAGATAATGTAATAATAATGATCATTTGCCATGGTAAGATGATTTAATAATGATTATTTGCCATGGTAAGATGATTTAATAATGATCATTTACCATGGTAAGATAATTTAATAATAATGATCATTTGCCATGGTAAGATGATTTAATAATGATTATTTGCCATGGTAAGATGATTTAATAATGATCATTTGCCATGGTAAGATGATTTAATAATAATGATCATTTGCCATGGTAAGATGATTTAATAATGATCATTTGCCATGGTAAGATGATTTAATAATAATGATCATTTGCCATGGTAAGATGATTTAATAATGATTATTTGCCATGGTAAGATTTATTAATAATGATCATTTGCCATGGTAAGATGATTTAATAATGATCATTTACCATGGTAAGATAATTTAATAATAATGATCATTTGCCATGGTAAGATAATTTAATAATGATCATTTACCATGGTAAGATGATTTAATAATGATCATTTACCATGGTAAGATGATTTAATAATGATCATTTGCCATGGTAAGATTTAATAATAATGATCATTTGCCACGGTAAGATGATTTAATAATGATCATTTGCCATGGTAAGATAATTTAACTAACTCATGTTTTATACAATAATAAACACGACGACCTGACTGCTGTGAACAGACCGGGTCGCCTTCTAACTTGTCTTGTATAAATCCACATACTGACGCATAGGCCTACATGTGATTTATAAAAACACGACAATGCGTCTCCTCTGTTCCATCAAAGTTATTCGTTATTTCAATCGATGAATAATTTCGCTTCATATCTCTGACGAGATGTCTGTGTTGTTGTTGTTGTTGTCTTTGACAGGACTGACAGCTGTCACTGGGCTAATGACGTCACGGGAATGGAGCGCTGTGATTGGCCGAGCGGACGTATCTGAGTCTGCTGAAAATCAAAGCAAAGAAAGGGAATAATATAATAATATCATTGAACAATAATATTACATGACAAAAGGCACATCATATTCATTCATCAAAAAAACCAATGCATTAATCAAAAAAACACGTTAGTCAGGAAATAGCATACATGCTGGGCTCCTAACATTTTACAATACTTCAATGATCTTTTATATAACGCTGTCTCATTCAAAAAAGCTCAAAATAGGTGGGAAGTCCGATATTTAGCAACATTTATGAATACAATATTTTCCCAAATATCTGTTATATAAATAACAGATGCGGAAGTGCATTCCTGTACTCTCGCGAGTGTACCTGTATTCCCTTCCCCACGTGCACAACGAGTAAACGCAACTTTGATTTCTCCCCAATCCGTCTCCGAATCTCTTTATTTTATACAAGTGCCAACGCTCGGTTACATTATTATTATTATTATTATTATTATTATTATTATTATTTATTTGGGATTATATATCTCGTCTGGCCTGGGAACGCCCCCCAGGAGGAACTAAGGAGTGTGGCTGGGGAGAAGGAAGCCTGGGGGGCCCTGCTTAGCCGGCTGCCACCGCGACCCGGCCCCGGATAAGCGGACGAGAATGGATGGAGGGATAATAAGAATAATAAGAGTAATAATAATAATATTATTTATAATAATACATTATTAATGATAATAATAATAATAATAATATAATTATAATTATTCTAATTATAATTATAATATCATTATTATTATTATTATTATTATATTATTGTTCGTAGCAATCCTTTAAGCGCATCGTACAAGTATCACAGTACTATATGGAAGTTATTGTCTAAGCGTTTTTCATTACGTTTATTCGTTAATATGGACCACTTAATAATAATGACCAAATACGGTATGATATGGAATATTTGCTGCGATGACGTCACGATGGGCCAAACGACGCACGCGCGTCCACGTCCAGCAGAACTGAACTGAGCCCAACTGCTCACTCCAGCTTCGACGGCGCAGAGATCGGTCGCAACCATATTTGCAGCAGTCGCAGCAGAGATCGGTCGCAACCATATTTGCAGCAGTCGCAGCAGTTTATACTTTAAAGTTAAACGATGGAGGGTTGGTTGGAGACGTCAAGCGATTGTAAGTTTTGACATCGTTTGAGAGCATAAAATGTGGTAATATAGGAAATGTATGTGGCTTCTCAACGTACGAGAATTTGTAACTTAGTCAAGTGGCAGTGTCAGTGGCAACGGTCCGTATAGATGAGTTTTGAAAGACGACAGAATTATATATATTTATTTTTTCATCTTTTTTGTTGTTTTAAAGCCGTTGGAAAACTAAGATGGTATTTTTTAAGCTTTGTGTCCTTGGGAATGATGCATGCTTAAACAAGCATAAAGAAAATAACGTTGTCTTCAGCATGAATGATACTCCAAGCAATCGTTTAACCGCGCCTAAAAGTATCACAGTAATATAGGCCTATGGAAGTTCCGTGCGTTCCGTGCGTAAATTCGCACGCACGAGCCTATGCCTAGCAGATTGGCTAGATCTTTTTTGTGTGATGGTGAAAGGTGACGTGTTCTTAATGACTTGCCTGGTTAAATAAAGGTAAAAAACAACAACATACAAAACTGCCCCTCCAGAAATGTCAGGCCAAAATCGCCACTGAACAGAACTGAGCCCAACTGCTCACTCCAGCTTCGACGGCGCAGAGTTCGGTCGCTGTCAGTCGCAGCGAGAAAAAAGTTCGGCCCGGATGATGTGTCGAGAACAAGCTGCGAGAACTCCTGAACCAGGGCTGCATTACCCTCAATTTCGTTCAATTTCGACATTAGATCTCGTCATCGAATGTTGCGTTTGATTGTGTTTATAAACTTTCTGAATGCTGTGATTAATAAAATATCGTGTCTTAATTGCGTGTCTTTCTCTCAATTGATGGCATTGAAACACAGATCTCCTTGTTCTCTCTCTCCCAGATACTCCCGTGTCCTTCTCCCCTGTGTCCAGAGGAGACGTCATCGACACACCATCTTTCTCCTACCTGGTGGAAGACCTCATCGGGGACGGAGTATATGGGACGGTGGCCAGATGTCTGAAAACAGCCACCACTGCGGATCCCGGTTATAGGGTGGCTGTTAAAATATTCAACAGCAAGCCGGACTTGATTGAAGTAGGTACTTGAGGAAGAGGTAAAAAAGGACATGTGAATTAGTTAATAACTAATGTTACTTTAATATCTTATGTTTCTTATCGGTACATCTTTTTTCATTGTATTATGATATTTCACAATGTTAAATATCTCTTTAACCTGCTATTTAATCTCAGAATGTCATGGTAAGAGGCCTCAGATGCCTGGACCCAGATGTGAGTGGGATCGTGGAATATATGGGCAGATTCAAACACGGCCGCCACACCTGTCTGGAGTTTGAGCTCCTCTTTGAGTCTCTCACAGAGGTCACGGCATATGCAGAGGACAAGAGGCTGCCTCTGATGCAGATCAGGGACATCCTGAAACAGGTGTGGTTGGACTTACATTTTGCATGATGTTTGATCAACATTGCTCTGGAAACAAAACAGACATTGTTCTTTTTTCAGAACCAGTGTTTCATGAGTGCTTCTGATTGTGTAAAAAACGAAGGAAAATGATAATCTGGACAGAATTGGATGAATACAAATGTTAACATAGTCAACCTTAACAGTCATAAAATAATGATGTATGAATTTATTTTCAGATGGCCACAGCACTGGAAAACCTTGGCCACCTCAAGATCATTCATGCTGCCCTGATGCTTGAAAATATCATGATGTCAAGACAGGGTCAATTCAAACTAATGGACTT
>PIJE02000395.1:301478-311478 GCA_002895965.2 Coryphaenoides rupestris | reverse complement strand
GTTTTTCTAGAAGAGTCCAGCAGGTGAGAGCAGGCTCCATGAAGAGTGACCACTCCATAGAACAAACTGTTAAATTTAAAGATGGAAACCTGTCCCTTGAACAAATGTAAGAATAGATCAGTGATTATAAAAAGACAGTATCTAGTGAACATCCATAAATCCTGGTTCTTGTCATTCCAGAAGAGTCAAGCAGGAGAGAATCAACTCTCCTGGACCCAGCTGTGACTCCATGAAGAGTGGCTGGTCTATGGAAAAACCTCCTGAGTTTAAAGATGGAAATCAGCACTCTGCTGAGGAAAGGTGAGGATTTATCAAATTAATTCTCAAATTAACATCCACAAACAACATCCACAAATTCTTACTTCCAGATGGTGTTTGTCTTTCTAGAAGGAGGCAGGAGATGGCAGATTCCCCAGTACCCAACTGTGTCTCAAATGTTACCAGTCCTCAGTCTGTACAGCAGCATCAAGCAGAACTGCTCCAGGTGTGTAAATGTCCCGACATTTGACTTTATCTCTACAGCCATTCCCTGGTACTATTGCTGGTATTTTTGATCATGTAATGTAAATGTAATGTAAATGATCAACAATATATTATTTTCACCATTCATAAAACATACAGTGCTCTTCGGACACCCAGATCAAACAACTCCGATGGTCCACCAGGATTTCTTTTTGTTACATTTCCTGCATTCTGGTGATTTATTTTTTTTCCACCCCCCTGTGTTTGGACTATCGCACTGCCGCCACTAAGCACTGGCCTGCACTGCTTCTAGTTCACTGGCCTGGCCCCCTTCTAGTTCACTGGCCTGACCCGCTTCTAGTTCACTGGCCTGGCCCCCTTCTAGATCACTGGCCTGGCCCACTTCTAAAACATACAGTGCTCTTCGGACACCCAGATCAAACAACTCCGATGGTCCACCAGGATTTCTTTTTGTTACATTTCCTGCATTCTGGTGATTTATTTTTTTTCCACCCCCCTGTGTTTGGACTATCGCACTGCCGCCACTAAGCACTGGCCTGCACTGCTTCTAGTTCACTGGCCTGGCCCCCTTCTAGTTCACTGGCCTGGCCCCCTTCTAGTTCACTGGCCTGGCCCCCTTCTATTTCACTGGCCTGGCCCACTTCTATTTCACTGGCCTGGCCCGCTTCTATTTTACTGGCCTGGCCCGCCTCTAGTTCACTGGCGTGCTTCTAGTTCACTGGCCTGGCCCCCTTCGCACGCAGAATTTCACATATTCCCTGCTTGCGTTTCCTGCGTTTCGATGGCCGACAAACACAATTTTTTATTGTTAGAACGGATGAACAGTGTAACTCGGCTAAGGTGTACAACGTAGCAGAAATAATAAAGCAAGAGAGAGTGTGTGTCTTTGTTACGGGATTGCGATTTCATGTTCAAATCGAATCCCCAGAAACAACATGTAGCTGTGTTTGTGTGTCAAGGTCTCCAGTCTACTATGAATGAGGAGACAGAGGAGGGGGGTCCTGCCTCTAAAATCACTCTGTCTGGAGAACATGGCTGCCAGAGCAAAGCTGAGAGGGTAAGAAGAGGATTCTAAATTGTCTGACTGTTGTCCATCTCAGAGCGTGTGTGTTGTGTGTGGTGTGTGTGTGTGTGTGTGTGTGTGTGTGTGTGTGTGTGTGTGTGTGTGTGTGTGTGTGTGTGTGTGTGTGTGTGTGTGTGTGTGTGTGTGTGTGTGTGTGTGTGTGTGTGTGTGTGTGTGTGTGTGGTTGAAGGCCAGAGCCTGCTCAGTTTAAAGATGGAAATCAGTCTATTAAGAAAATGTGAGGATCTATTGAACATCCATAAATTCAGATTGTTGTTTTTCTAGAAGCGTCCAGCAGGAGAGAGCAGACTCCCATGGACCCAGCTGTGTCTCCATAAAGAGTGACTGGTTTATGGAAAAACCTCCTGAATTTAAAGATGGAAATCACCAAACTGCTCAGGAACTGCTTCAGCAACTGCTTCTCTGTCTGTGTCTGTCTGTGTGTCTGTGTCTCTCTCTCTGTCTGTCTGTGTGTGTCTCTCTCTCTGTCTGTCTGTGTCTGTCTCTCTCTCTGTCTCTCTCTCTCTCTCTCTCTCTGTCTCTCTGTCTCTCTCTCTCTGTCTCTGTCTCTCTCTCTCTGTCTCGTCTCTCTCTCTCTGTCTCTCCTCTCTCTGTCTCCTCTCGTCTCTGTGTCTCTCTCTCTGTGTCTCTCTACTGGTTCTCTCCTTCTCTGCTCTCTCTGTCTTTGTCTCTCTCGTGTGTCTCTCTCCCTCTGTCTCTCTCTCTCTCTCTGTCTGTCGTGTGGTCTCTCTCTCTGTCTCTCTCTCTCTGTCTCTCTCTCTGTCTGTCTGTCTCTCTCTGTCTGTCCTCTCCTGTCTCTCTCTCTGTCTCTCTCTCTCTGTCTCTCTCTTTGTCTCTCTCTCATCCTGTCTCTCTCTCTCTGTCCTCTCTCTCTGTCTGTCTCTGTCTGTGTGTGTCTCTCTCTGTCTGTGTCTGTCTGTGTGTCTGTGTCTCTCTCTCTGTCTGTGTCTCTCTGTCTGTGTGTCTGTGTCTCTCTCTCTGTCTGTGTCTGTGTGTCTGTCTCTCTCTCTGTCTGTGTCTCTCTCTCTGTCTGTGTCTCTCTCTCTGTCTGTCTGTCTCTCTCTCTGTCTCTCTCTCTCTGTCTCTCTCTCTGTCTCTCTCTCTCTCTGCTCTCTGTCTCTCTCTCCGTCTGTGTCCTGTCTGTGTGTGTCTCTCTCCTGTCTGTGATCTGTCTGTGTGTTGTGTCTCTCTCTGTCCCCCTGTCTCTCTCGTCTCTGTCTCTCGGTCTCGGTCTGTCTCTGTCCACCTCTCTCTGTCTCATGTCGTCCTCTTCTCTCTGTCCTCTCTCTCTCTCTGTCCCTCTCTGTCATCTCTCCTGCTGTCTCTCTCTCTTGTCTCCTGTCTCTCTCCTCTCTGTCTCTCTCTCTCTCTGTCCTCTCTGTCTCTCCTCTGTGTCTCTCATCTCTGCTGCTTCCATCTCCTCTGTGTCTTCCTCTCTCTGTGTCTCTCCTTGTCCTCTCTCCTTGCTCCTTTGCCTCGGAGTCCTTCTCTCTCTCTGGGTGTCTCCTCTCTCTCTGTCTCTCTCTCTCTCTCTCTGTCTGTCTGGTGTCTTCTCTCTCTGTCATCTCTCTCTCCTCTGTCTCTCGGTCGTCTTCTCTGTCTATCTCTCTTCGGTCATTGTCTGTCCTCTCCTCATCTTCGCTCCTCTATCGTGTCTCTCTCTCTCTGCCTCGGTACTCTTATCAGTCTACTCTCGTCTCTTCTCTTTAGTCTCTCTGTCCTCTCATGGTCTCTCCTCTCTCTGGTCTGGTGTCTCTCTGTCTGTGTGTCTGTGTCTCTCTCTGTGTGTCTGTGTCTCTCTCTGTCTGTTGTCTGTGTGTCTCTCTCTCTGTTTGTCTTGCTCTCTCGTCTGTCTGTGTCCTCTCTCTGGTTGTCTGTCTCTCGTCTGTCTCCTGTCTCTCTCTCTGTCTCTCTCTCTCGTCTCTCTCTTTGTCTCTCTCTCTCTGTCTCTCTCTGTCTCTCTCTTCTCTCTCTCTGTCTGTCTTCTGTGTGTCTCTCTCTCTCTCCTGTCTGTCGTGTGTCTGTGTCTCTCTCTCTGTCTGTGCTCTCTGTCTGGTGTGTCTGTGTCTCTTCTTCTCTGTCTGTTGGTGCTCTCTGTCTGTGTGTCTGTCTTCTCTTCGTCTGTCTGTGGTCTCTCGTCTCCTGTCTGTCTGTCTCTCTCTGTCTGTCGTGTGTGTAATCTCTCTTCTGGTCCTCTCTCTCTCTCTCTTGTGTGTGTCTCTCTCTCTGTCTGTGTCTCTCTTTTTGTCGTGTGTTCTGTTGTCTCTGTCTGTGTCTTCTCTCTCTCTGTGTTGCTGTCTCTCTCTCTGTCTGTCGTCTGTGCTGTGTCTGTGTCATGCTCTCTGTCTGTCTGTCTCTTCTGCTGTGTCTGTCTGTCTGTGTCTACTCTCTGTCTCTCTGGGTCTCTCTGCCTCTCTCTGTCTCTCGTCTTGCTGTCTTCTCTGGCTCTGCTCTCTCAGATGGAGGCCCAGGAAACCCTTGGGCGAATCGTGTTTCCGGGTCCACGCTGGTGCGCCGCGTTCAGAGGACAACATGCCACCGACCATGGTTCACCCACATCGCCGGACTCCTTCCATCTTTGCTGCCGGCCAGCCGCAAGCGAAGGAAATCCACGGAGAAGCTGCCGCCTAGCAGCTCCGACGACGACCTCGACCTCAGCCTCCTGGCCCCCGGGATGGAGCCGGGCGCCGGGCAGAGCCCCGACCTCCACCACCACCAGCACCACCACCACAGCCCCCTGCAGGGCACCAGGTCCCAGGACGTGGCCTCACAGCATGCCCGGGCGGAGGCATGGAGGAAGGAGAACGGGAGGAGGAACGTGGAGGTGAGCAAGAAGGAGCACAGGAACTCCTTCTTCTCCCGCCTGCCGTCCCGACAGCCGGCGCCGTCCCCCGACCCCTCGGCCGCGGCGGGCTCCGGGGTCCGAGCCAACAAGCCATCCCCGCCGGAGGAGACGGCGGCCTCCGACCCGGGGACCCGCGCCTCTGGATCTGCAACGGCCACGACGGCAGTGGCGAGGTCACCACCTCCTCCATCACCTTCCTGACGGGGGCGGAGTCGGGGACTGAGTGCGGCACCCCGCAGGGCGGCAAGGAGGCGGATGACGAGCGCAGCGAGTTGGTCAGCGAGGGCCGCCCGGCGCTGGAGACCGACAGCGAGAGCGACTTACCCGTGTTTGCGCCACAGGCCGGCAGCAGCTGCCAGTCCACACCGCGGCAGGACGCCGGGCAACCTCACAGCGAGCGGGTGGCGGCGGCGGCGACGACCCAGCCGGAGACAGGGCGCCTGTTCTTCCCCACCCACCGGCTGACTGGCAGCGACAGGCTCTCCCGCCGGCGCTCCCTGAGGCACAAGGCGGACAGCGACTCCTCGGCGTGCATGCAATTAGAAGGCTGGAGGATTTGAAAATAAATCAGAATCAGAATCAGAAACCGTTTTATTGCCTTAGTTATTGCAAACAAGGAATGTGCTTTGGTGTGACTGGTGCCTTAAATATAAAAAAAAAAAAAAAGATTCTGAAAATATTGTTCGAAACACACAGATTGTTAATTGTGAAAACCTAGCAGCAGCCCAGGCCATTATGGTTGACCTATGAACATGTTCTGTTCCTTCTTATATTTAATCCAACTTAAAGAGAAACTTAATGAGAACCTAGTTCTGCTTCACAATGATGATTTGTTGCCGTGGTGACGGCCAGAAGATGGGACTTGCCTTGAGGCCCTTATGAAGACCCCTTTCCTTCCCCCTTGTGGCCGTGGAACGAAATGACATTTACAATTATTAAACTTTATCATTGTTTTGTTATGGCACAAATAAAACATTTAACACGCAATTTTAAATAAATAAATAGCGTATCTTCATATACAGTATATCCATAATGTATATGAAGAGTTTGGTTCCAAAACACTATAAGTCCACTGTCATAAGACAAGATGGGAATTCCTTTAGTCTTCGGAACAGGCCAACATTTTGTGAAATGCACTTATTTGCCATCTTACAGAGTATATCTCAAATATCTATTGACAATACAATGTTCCTTCCACAGAACGCAGTATGACAGCCTTTCTCAACTCAGTCATTGAAACCCACATATTTGATCAAACCCACCACTAGCACACCTGATTCAACTAACGTTAGTCAACTTATAAAGCATGGGACTAAGGGATAGTTCACCATTTTTGAAAAATGTGATATTGTTTTACCTAGCCCCTAACTGGCATTTGAGCCTCAGGTAGTCTGGTCCTGGTGTCATCCTTTTGGAGTTGAAGGAATTGGAGAATTGCTTAAAGTTAGTATCTGTCCCCCCTGGGGGGGAAATCTTGCAATGGCAAGATGCTAACTGTTAGCAATCCTTCAATTCCTCCAACTCCAAAAGGATGAGACCAGGACCAGACTACCTGAGGCTCAAAGGCCAGTTAGGGGGTAAGTAAAACAATATCGGTAACGCTTTACTTGAAGTACACTGTCATAAGCCCTAGTCGCACGGGACTAGTATTACCTGGGGACCTCATGTGATATATAAATGACCCCCCCACGTCTGTGTTTTGTGCGGCGCATTCACACGGGATAAGCGAAGTCTGTATTTTTACTCGAATGTACTGATATTATCCCCCGGATATGACGTCAAGGCGCAGGTAACACGCAAGTAACATCCGCTTCGTGAACGACAACAGCAAGAGCAATGGCTGCTAAGCAAAAGAAAAACAGGCACGCCAGGATTCTTTCTCTCCCGGTGCTAAGGCGGTGCTTGACCAATGCGTGGGGGTGCTAAGAAAATGGCTGGTTATTAACTTTAACAAAAAAAATACTAAAATGCTTGAGGGGGCTTCACTGGGGCTATGCAGATTTGTGAGGTGGCTATAGCCCCCCCTAGCCCCGGTGTAGCGCCGTGCCTGCACTCGGTTTAATTGCTGTGCGGGGTGAACCACGTCACCAAAAACAATTTGATCAAATGGTGCACAACCACACCGTTTGGGAAAATATTAAAAAAGAATTTGCACCGAAACTTTCATTTAGAATTTCCAACGCAGCCTCCATTCTCGACCGGGAAAGTGGCAGAAAAAAGGCGCGGAGAAAACAAAAAACCTTGCAAAAAAGAAACCATACGACCCCCAAATCACAGAGATGCCGATTCGCACGAGACTAATATTATCACATGACCTCTGTGTTGGGCGAAATATGGTCGGTAATTTGCGGTGGAATTTTTACTTGGCAGATTCGCACGGGATTAAGATCACAGACGACCTCCGCAATTACAGTATTACAAATTACACTGTTATGTCAGATACCGACAAGTGCATGTCAGTTGACATCAGCTGTCATGACATACTATGTCAAGTGCTAAGTCAGTGTTATGACAGCGTTATGTTAGTCTATAGCCCTATTCACACGGGACTAGTATTACCTGGGGACCTTTAGTAATTTGTAATACTGTAATTGCGGAGGTCGTCTGTGATCTTAATCCCGTGCGAATCTGCCAAGTAAAAATTCCACCGCAAATTGACTGGGAGGGAGAGCGAGGGAGGGAAAAAGAGAAGGGGAGGGAGAGCGGGGGGGGGGGGGCAGGGGGGGGGGCAGCGCGAAGCAGAGGGCGGAAGCCCACTGTCCCGATAAAGTCAACAACAAAATCAGATTTTGGGCCAGAGCAGGTGTGCCAGAGGGGCTGTCACCCGGACTGGCCATGGAGGCGAGGCCTGGTGGCCACCGGTCCTTGACGCGCGGGGGGGGGGCAATTCGGTTGCTGCCTCCCCTCGTGGTGCTGAGAGAGCGTTATTCTTAATGGCCTTAATTGATCCTTAACTGGCCACACCTGGGCAGAGGCAATGAGAGTTGGGTTGGGGGCCCCTGCAGTACCACACCATGCCTCTGCAGCCATGTGGGGCAGCATGGATCAGGGATCAGGCCCTCCTCTACTGCACACTTGGGCCTGCGATCATGCGATCATGCAAGCGTGGATCGTTCGGTTAATAGGCAGTGGTGCCACCATCTTAATGTTAAGTTTGTGTGCTGGTGGGGGTGGTGACCCAAACCTTCTGCGCTTTCATTTAAAGTACAGAGAACACCAAAACTAAACCGGAGCAGTAAAGACACACATATATACAAATGGAAACCTTCATGTACAGTACACCACAACTCCCCCCCCGTGTGTGTGTGTGTGTGTGTGTGTGTGTGTTTCATTTCCCAATCACCGTAGTTGGTCAGTCTCCACAAGGGAGGATGCCCGCCACACACACACACACACAAGACGTGACCATGGATATTATAGTCTTTATTTGCTTAATAACAGGTGAGCCGGACTCACCATTAGATAGTTTGTATAACCACTAGATTGCATGGTTTTTTTTTTGTGTTTTGTGAAGGAATGAGGTTCACATTCTAAGACCCATGCCTGCCATCACCAGCCGCATCTAATAAGAGCGACGTAATGCACTTGGTGTTGTTTTTGTGTTTTTTTTTTGTGATAATTATGGGTTAATTTAATAAGCTACAAGTGCTAGCGGTGGTAGGTAGTTTAGTTTTTTGGTGTATACGGATGTGTTGTGTGTGTCGTTGCAAGGTTTCATAACATCCATGGTGCATCATCTGTCACAGTGGTGACAGTCGGTAAACAACAAGTTGACCATACGGATAAAAATAGCACGTTATTAGTTTTAAATTGATGTAGCAGTGTTAGCGCACATTTAAAACCAGTTTTCTAGCCTTTGATTGCGTCTCCCACTCTATTTCTAATAATAATAACTTTATTTGTATAGCACCTTTAAAAACAGAGTTTACAAAGTGCTTTGACAGACAAAGCAAAAACAGGCTACTCAGAAGACATAGTCCGAATGTTTGGCCTGGAGTGAGAAATTATACGTAAACTTCAGTTTATTCATCTGTATTGTATTTTCTTACGTTATCAATGTATTATTTTAACCAAATATGATGAGGGACAAGCTTAACACAAATCCCTCCATTATCTTTAATTTGGCCATTTTGTGGGCTGAATGAAAAAGATTTCAGATCATTTTGATTGTGAAAGCAATATCCATATCACCACATGAATTAGTTTATTAATGTATTAGTGCTTGTGGTTATATCCGCTTTTGTATCCCACCACTCAGAAGTAAATAAATATTATTTTGGTAATGCAACACTCATCCTTATAGTGAGGTAAACACACCAACTCATTAATTTTCATCACGAGAGGTTCGAGATATTTGTTTTGATTTGATGCTCCTGTAAAATGTGCACGCAAATACATACTGTATCACTAACTCAGGTAGGCTATTGGTAATTTTTGAATAGTGAGGATAATATCAATAATGCCTTGCAGGAGTAGATTTAGGAGATTTTAGGATAGTGGCGCAATATTGAGACCAATAAAAACTTTTAAAGGAAAGACACACACACACACACAGCTGGTATTTAGCTATGTGTGGTATTGACATGGAGCGAGATACATAGGAATATATAGTGAGGAAAGGGAGAGAGGGACAAAGAAAGTTTGTGAGAGAGGAGAGAGGGAAAGAGGGAGAGAGAGAACAGACCACTATGCCAGGGACCACAAGTGGCCAAAACACACACTTGCACCAGCATCTGTTTGCCAGCTACTGGAAAGAAGCACTGGAATGCAGGAGCCGTGTGTGTGTGTGTTGTAGACACAAGGTTGGTCAGTGGAATACATCTGGTGTGGACGTGTGTGTATAATGTTAGGTGGGATATCAGCTCCCTTGAAATCAGTTTCAGATTCAATTGAATTGTATCCAGATGACCCATAGGACTGCACTAAACACATTTATGACTTTTCGGCTGTTAATGTGTGTTTGCGTGCATGCATATGTGCGTGTGTGTGTGTGTGTGTGTGCGCGTGCGTGCGTGTGTGTAACCTAGCATACCAGGCAGGCAGGTACACAAACACACCACTGTCGGTAACCTGTTCATAGAGAGCCCACACACACACACAACGCACTATGTTGAGTGGTTTACCGTGAGGAGCCAGTGAGCGCCGCAGTACGTGCGTCCGCGTCCCCGTCCCGTCCGTCCGTCCGTCCGCGCAGACACGGGCGGTAGCGATGCGCACGAAGTTCCGCACGAAGTTTCCCGCAAAATGAACGGAAACCCCCCTCACCTTGTCGTCGTCGTCGTCGTCGTTTGCTACGCGTCGCTCGGTTGGTTCACATCGCTGCCCGGGCCGAGACGTCCATGGTCCCATTCGTTCCCTGGTCCCCGCTGGTCTCTACTACCAGGAAGTCCGGCACGTCTCCCCCCTTAAAAGAAGCAGCAGCAGCGGCGGCGGCGGCGGCGGCTCAGTAGCTGGGAACCGGCAGGTCGCGGGTTCGAACCCCTGGCTGGGCTCCGCCTCATCTCACGTTGGGACGTCGACGTAGGGGGGACGGGGGTAGCTTGGCCCGTCCCGTCCTGATCTCCAGTGGCAATCATAATAATAATAAT
>PIJE02000395.1:274584-297115 GCA_002895965.2 Coryphaenoides rupestris | reverse complement strand
CGTCCGCGTCCCCGTCCCGTCCGTCCGTCCGTCCGCGCAGACACGGGCGGTAGCGATGCGCACGAAGTTCCGCACGAAGTTTCCCGCAAAATGAACGGAAACCCCCCTCACCTTGTCGTCGTCGTCGTCGTCGTTTGCTACGCGTCGCTCGGTTGGTTCACATCGCTGCCCGGGCCGAGACGTCCATGGTCCCATTCGTTCCCTGGTCCCCGCTGGTCTCTACTACCAGGAAGTCCGGCACGTCTCCCCCCTTAAAAGAAGCAGCAGCAGCGGCGGCGGCGGCGGCGGCTCAGTAGCTGGGAACCGGCAGGTCGCGGGTTCGAACCCCTGGCTGGGCTCCGCCTCATCTCACGTTGGGACGTCGACGTAGGGGGGACGGGGGTAGCTTGGCCCGTCCCGTCCTGATCTCCAGTGGCAATCATAATAATAATAATGATTATTAAAATACAAAAATAAGAAATGTCTATCATTGTGATCAGTAGGGAATTCTCTATCTATTAAATAAAAAAATAGGTATTCGATTGCATGCAATACAATTGGATTTGAAAGTTGTACGTTTCCAGGCCAATATATTATTGTATTATTCCTATTACTATTAGAAAAAATAAGATAATTCCGTTGTATGGGCTAAAATATGTATTTTTATATTATCTTATGATGCCTATTTGACGGGGTTCACCCATTAGTAACTCAAACACTTGATACTGATGCAGCAAGCAATATTCTCCCGCTGCTGATAGGCCGAATTTAATGGATTTAATTAATTTAATGTTTTATTCCAAAAACCGGAGACGTTGCGTACGAAACTTCGTGCGGAACTTCGTGCGCATCGCTACCTGCCCGTGTCTGCGCGGAACGGACGGGACGGGACGGCGACGCGGACGCGGACGCACGTACTGCGGCGCTCACTGGCTCCTCACGGTAAACCCCCAAAAAAAAAGTGCGAACGAGGCGCTTTTCTCGACCGGCGCGTCTGCGGGCGTGTGTTCCACCGAGCGGCGGGGCTTTTTTATTTGAATATCGTTGTAAACTTATTGTGCTTATTGCGTGTTCGCCGAGGCCTACCTTACCTCACCTAGCCAAACCTCCCGCAGGCGGAGGCGGGCCCGAGCCGAGCGCTGGTTGACATGACAGGGGCTCTGCTATTGGCCGGCGCGCCGCGATCCGTGGGCTCCGATTGGCTGCGGCGCCGCGCCACTCACCACCGCCCCCCCCCCCCGCCCACCCACCCACCACCTTACAGCTCTCATTCAGTTGATTCGCTTACACGTTCTTCGTTAAAATCGCGTTTTTAGCGTTTTTAGTTCGCGTTTCTCCGCCACGCCTGCGTCGGGTATAAAAAGGGTAAACGGGCAGGTTGGAGGCGCCGTATGTTAGCCACCTGTGTTAGCGACGTAGTCCTGTCCCGCTTTGGGATAATGCGGATTATCCGCTTCCACTGCTGCTCCTCCTGGAGGAAACACACACACACAGGTTCGATACCCTCCCGTGTGTATATATACTGTATGTGTACAGTATATATACACACACAAACCTCATTCTAGCGTTAATCACGTCGTAGTGGGGCTAAATTAACCAAATAAAGCCCCCACCACTACCACCACCACCCACTACCATTCTGCGGTTTCTCGTGTAACCTGCGGTATGAACTGTGTTGTGTTGTGGATGTTTCTTCCTGGTATTCATATTTAAAGTGACCAGTGAGTTGGAGTCGGCGTTTTAGTTATTTAGTTAATTTTATTTTATTGTTATTTTATTTTAATTTTATTTTATGTATTATTATTATTTTTATTTAGAGCTGTGGTGTTCCTGCTGCGGTGGTGGTTGTTGTGTTTGTTGTTGTTGTGTTGACATCAGTTGTTGCTGACTTTGGCTTTTCCCTCAGCCTCTCCTCTACTGCTGCTGCTACTACTACTACTACTGGTACTACTACTGCTACTGCTGCTACTACTACTACTACTGGTACTACTACTACTACTGCTACTGCTGCTACTACTACTACTACTGGTACTACTGCTACTACTACGCTACTGCTGCTGGTACTACTGCTGGTACTACTGCTGCTACTACTGCTACGACTACGACTGGTACTACTACTACTACTGGTACTACTGCTGCTGCTACTACTGCTGCTGCTAGTACTACTACTACTACTACTACTACTGCTGCTAGTACTACTACTGGTGCTGTTGCTGCTGCTACTGCCCTAATGCTGCTGTACTGTACATCATAATGTACTCTAATGCGGCACATTGAGTGGAGCAGTGGCGGTAATAGACTCTGGAGGGGGGCCCGAGGGGGGGAGTCTAGGGCCCCCCCAACACTGATCTGAGCTCCCCCCCCCCCCTAAAAACTGGGCACCGGGCTCGATCTCCACCGTATATAACTCGCACATTTATTTACTTATTCATTTATTTATTTATTTATTTATTCATTCACCCACGTAGATCCCTCTGGCGAAACTGCACTGCTGCACCGTATTTGCGCTTACTCAGTCATTCTAATAAAACCTTGCATTAGCTTAATAGCCCCCCCCCCCCCCCCCAAACACATGCAAGTGAATGGCACGGTGGCTGAATGTTGTGTTGTCAGAGCCAGAGCCAGCCGCCGCTGCTGCTGCTGCTGCGGCTGCTGCTGGAAATGGAAACGGATACCTCAGGGTCAACTAGCTGCCGGGAGCTCCTGTTTCTTCGCTGTTCTGCTCTCTCCTTCCCTCTCCTCTCCTCATCCTCCTCATCTGTCCATCTATCGGCGTTACTGTGTTACGGGTGTGCACTGTGCTGTACTGTGCTAGCATAGAGGCTACCTTTTAGTCCACATGTGAATTGAATGGCTTGTAAAAAGTAGTGCGTTGTGTGTGTGTGCGTGCGTTGTGTGTGTGTGGGCTCTCTATGAACAGGTTACCGACAGTGGTGTGTTTGTGTACCTGCCTGGTATGCTAGGTTACACACGCACACACACACACGCACATATGCATGCACGCAAACACACATTAACCAGATGTCCTATGGGTCATCTGGATACAATTCAATTGAATCTGAAACTGATTTCAAAGGAGCTAGCTGATATCCCACCTAACGTTACACACACACACACACGTCCACACCAGATGTATTCCACTGACCAACCTTGTGTCTACAACACACACACACACCACACACGGCTCCTGCATTCCAGTGCTTCTTTCCAGTAGCTGGCAAACAGATGCTGGTGCAAGTGTGTGTTTTGGCCACTTGTGGTCCCTGGCATAGTGGTCTGTTCTCTCTCTCCCTCTTTCCCTCTCTCCTCTCTCACAAACTTTCTTTGTCCCTCTCCCTCGCTCTCTCCCTTTCCTCACTATATATTCCTATGTATCTCGCTCCATGTCAATACCACACATAGCTAAATACCAGCTGTGTGTGTGTGTGTGTGTCTTTCCTTTAAAAGTTTTTATTGGTCTCAATATTGCGCCACTATCCTAAAATCTCCTAAATCTACTCCTGCAAGGCATTATTGATATTATCCTCACTATTCAAAAATTACCAATAGCCTACCTGAGTTAGTGATACAGTATGTATTTGCGTGCACATTTTACAGGAGCATCAAATCAAATCAAATATCTCGAACCTCTCGTGATGAAAATTAATGAGTTGGTGTGTTTACCTCACTATAAGGATGCGTGTTGCATTTCCGAAATAATATTTATTTACTTCTGAGTGGTGGGATACAAAAGCGGATATAACCACAAGCACTAATACATTAATAAACTAATTCATGTGGTGATATGGATATTGCTTTCACAATCAAAATGATCTGAAATCTTTTTCATTCAGCCCACAAAATGGCCAAATTAAAGATAATGGAGGGATTTGTGTTAAGCTTGTCCCTCATCATATTTGGTTAAAATAATACATTGATAACGTAAGAAAATACAATACAGATGAATAAACTGAAGTTTACGTATAATTTCTCACTCCAGGCCAAACATTCGGACTATGTCTTCTGAGTAGCCTGTTTTTGCTTTGTCTGTCAAAGCACTTTGTAAACTCTGTTTTTAAAGGTGCTATACAAATAAAGTTATTATTATTAGAAATAGAGTGGGAGACGCAATCAAAGGCTAGAAAACTGGTTTTAAATGTGCGCTAACACTGCTAGTCAATTTAAAACTAATAACGTGCTATTTTTATCCGTATGGTCAACTTGTTGTTTACCGACTGTCACCTGTGACGATGATGCACATGGATGTTAATGAAACTTTGCATGCACACACACACACACACACACACACACACACACACACACACACACACACACACACTACTCCACCCCACCCCACCATACCATCCTCCCACGCTAGCACTTGTCCACAGGCTTATTAAATTACCCCCATCATTACAGCCCCCCCCCCCCCACACACACACACACCACTGCATTACCAGATCACTGTTATTTAGACCACTGGGCCTGGTGCTGGACAGATGGGTTAGCATGTGAAACCCTCATTCATTCACACACACACACACACACACACACACACACATGCACTTAGTGGTATACACACACACACACACTCTAATGGCTGGCCACCCGCTCCGCGTCCCCTGCTATTTAAAGACCAATAAAGACTATAATATCCACGGTCACGTCTTGTGTGTGTGTGTGTGTGGCGGGCATCCTCCCTTGTGGAGACATGACATCACTCACGGTGGATGGGACGGCAACACACACACACACACACACACACACACACACACACACACGGGGGGGGGGAGTTGTGGTGTACTGTACATGAAGGTTTCCATTTGTATATATGTGTGTCTTTACTGCTCCGGTTTAGTTTTGGTGTTCTCTGTACTTTAAATGAAAGCGCAGAAGGTTTGGGTCACCAAACCCCACATGGCTGCAGAGGCATGGTGTGGTACTGCAGGGGCCCCCAACCCAACTCTCATTGCCTCTGCCCAGGTGTGGCCCGTTAAGGATAAATTAAGGGCCAATTAAGAACCAATCAAGCATATTTAAAAGCCACAGAGAACAAAGGGCAGGCAGACTTGGGTGAGAGGACGGTGGACACCAGGATGGTCCACTGGGCCAGTCTCAGGGTGAGCAGCCTCTGGCCACCCTGTTTGGAACAATCTGATTTTGTTGTTGATTTATCGGGAGTGGGACAATGTGGCCTTGTTGGTGGATCCCTTTTTTTGGAATACATATCAGAGTTTGTTACACCGCAACCCTGGTTTCTGTCTGCTTGATTCCAATTGGTCCACCCACTAACTACCCTGTCTTGCTAGGCTGCCACAGGATGCGTTGCAGAGTTTTTGCATGTGGCGCGAAACGTTTCACCGCATCCGAGCGAGGAGGAGCCAGCCACCATGCCATGCCACGCCACGCCATGCGCCACATGAAACGCAATATTTAGGAATCAGATTTAGGCGGGGCCTCTGTGATGCGGGCCCCTCCTAGATCTCTCGATCTCTTTGCCATGCCAACGGTTCCCGCAACACAAACAGGACAGACAAATGGGATTGAATCTGAGCCAAAAACAGTCAAATCAAAATCAAACATGAATGATAATACTAATAATAAACTTTATTTGTAGAGCACATTTCATGCGATACATGCAGTTCAAAGAGCTTTACATTTAGAAATAAATAAAATAGATTAAAAAAACTATCAAGAAACAAAACAAGGAAATAAACTGCCTGGCATTTCGGAGAAAGCGGGTCATTTAAGATCAGTAAAATTGTCATTTTAATTGGGCATTACAAATGTCATGCATTATCCAAAGTGATATGAAAGTGATGAGACTTGAAGTCACCTGTTGTGTTGTTTCCCTCTTCTGATTGGCCAGGTCATGATTGCCTGTAGGAGAGGCCCAGTGGACAACAACCTCAGCTGCCCGGAACCCCGCCCCCTGCGGGCCCAGCCCCGCCCCCTGCGGGCCAAACCCCGCCCCCCCGCCCCCAGTCTCCCACAATGAGTAAGTAAGCTGAAAATCTCAAAGGACGAGCCTTCATTTCTCTGCATTCTCTTTGTTTATTACAAGTTTTGCTGCTATGAGTATAAGACTTGTATCTGGGCAATTGATGAATAATGTTAAGTGCGGTAATGCAGTTTCATCGCAACACAACTCCGCAGTGTGTATACCAAGATGGCATACACACTCAATTCAAGATGAATACTTCAATGCGGTACATGGTATCGATGCATCGCACACACACACACACACGCACACACCGAGGCGAAGGAGATATGAATCACACCTCGAAAGGCATGAGAAGGAGGTGAGAGGAGAGAGGTTCATGCTTGGTTCTCCATCCAGACGGGCATACCCCTCACCCCCGCCCCCACCCCCTCCCCACCCCCTCCACCTCACGCCCTTCTCTCTCTCTCGCTCTCACTCTCTCTCTCTCTCTCTGGAGGTGGGAACATGTGGCGAGAGAATGCCGCAGCCCTCGCCATGGCAATCAGCCATCAATCACGCCGCAAGGCATCATGGGAAGAGTGGGGGCGGGGGGAGTGTGTGTGCGTGTGCGTGCGCGTATGCTCCTTGCAAGTGCGTGACGTGTGCATGCCCGCATGTGAGCACATGTATGAAATGTGTGTGTGTGTGTGTCTGTGTGTCTGTATGCATGTGTATGCGTGCGTGTGAACGTGTGTGTGTGTGTGTTTGAATGCACATCCAATGCAATTTATTGGCTCAGCAGCACATTCCGCTAAAAGCATTTTCTCACACACACACACACACACACACACACACCACACACACACACACACACACACACACACACACACGTGTGCACACAAATAAGGGAGCTGGCTTCTCCCTGGTCTACATCACGTGGACTCACTCTGTGTCCGCCCAGGACCCAACCAGGTATCCGCTAAATAAGTATCCCCCCCCCCCCCCCCCCTCACCCTACCCGCCCCACGCTCACCTACTAGCCTTTTGTTTGTTGTGAGATATCAGAGCTAATCTCCCCCCGGCCCCCCACCCACCCCCTGTTGTGAGATAAGGGTATAGAGCACACTGTATAAAAGGTGTGTGTGTGTGTGTGTGTGGTGTGTGTGTGTGTGTGTGTGTGTGTGTGTGTGTGTGTGTGTGTGTGTGTGTGTGTGTGTGTGTGTGTGTGTGTGTGTGTGTGTGTGTGTGTGTGTCTCTGGTAGCAGGCGGGGTGGGGGGCCTTAGGAGGCGTGGTTACTGGGGCAACACCCCACTCACCCACCCCCGGTGACTGTGTGTGTGTGTCAGGTGTTCACGGTGGAGCGATGTGATTGGATTAGCCACACAACGCAGCCCTGGGGGGGTTTAACCTAATTACTGGACGTTTCCCTGACACCTCCCTCGATCTACGTAGAAAGTGTGTGTGCGTGTGTGTGTGTGTGTGTGTGTGTGTGTGTGTGTGTTCACGTGCGGGTCAGGACAGGACAGATGAAAATGGAGGATACGGTGATGGATGGACCCAGGTCCCACACACACACACACACACACTCTGCTTCTCCCTTTCACCTGTTATTAACTGTCTCCAAGACGCACGCTTAGGTCTGGGCCACTGTCAAATATCGCCCTTTTGTGTGTGATTACAGGGAGCGCGTTTCATCGAGATTTGGAGTATCCATGCAGTCTGCAGGACTTGTTTTTAATACATGGATAGAGCTTATGTATTTAAAATTTGGACAACTACATATGGCCTCATAGAGACATTATTATTAAAAACATGCCTGAAAACTTTAGAAAATAATTTCCTTCTACTTGAGTCATTATTGATGGTACTGAATGTAAGACCCAGGTGTCATCTGCACTGGCTTTACAGAGTCAGCTTTATAGTGACTATAAGTCAAGCACAACCCTCAAAGCATTGACTGGATGTGATCCAAGTGGGTCTGTCATTATTAGTTATTTACAGTTCCTGTATCTGATAAGGCAATTACTGAACGCAGTGGTTTTTATGATGTACTTAAAACACTGAAAGTTCACAAGTGCAACAATCAAATGGTTGATAGCGACTCCACACATCAATTTACAGCAGCGCCGACACAAAAAGCTACAAAGCTCGCTAATTAGTTAAAATTCAAAGGTTTATTTGTCACCTATTTCAGTGTACAGGTACATTGAGCAGTGAAATGGTTTTTTCGCTCAGACCAGATTGTTACCACGCCATCGTGTGATTAGCATAGCTAGGTGATTAGCCCATTGTAGCTAGTAGTGAGCAGATCTTAGGTTTATTTTCATTGTAAAACACATCACTAACGTACTCACCCTGCTTTACATGAGCAGTTGGACTCCACAATGTCGTCCTGATGAAATTTCAATGTGGAGTTTGTGAGGCGTTTGTGTCTTCCTCATAGATCACCAACACTTAGCATCAAGTTTTATGTTGTTATATCCTTGTGTCAAATAGTTCAGGCCTTTCTGTACAACTCTCTTAGATAAAGTAGCGGCATTTGGCAAATAACATCCAGCGATATTGTCAGGAATCCTTGAGAGAGAATCATCAGCAGGGGGGCGTTGTTCAGTGGCCATTTCGGTAACATGCTGCAGAGCTGTGGGAAAGCTTGGGGGACATAGCAACAGTAACTAGGGGGGGCAGGACTTGCCATTTGAATAGGGAAAGGTCCGTTGGCCTCACCTGGCCCAGTTAGAGTCTGGGGGGGTGGGGCTACAGCCTCACCTGGCCCAATTAGAGTCTGGGGGGTGGGGCTACAGCCTCACCTGGCCCAATTTAGAGTCTGGGGGGGTGGGGCTACAGCCTCACCTGGCCCAGTTAGAGTCTGGGTGGGTGGGGCTACAGCCTCACCTGGCCCAGTTAGAGTCTGGGTGGGTGGGGCTACAGCCTCACCTGGCCCAGTTAGAGTCTGAATGATAAAACATCAAACATCATTCAAAAGGTTTGAAAAGTCTCGTTAAAAATAATGAATTAAAATAAATACTCGAATACTTTTGGCGCATTTCTTTTGCTATAAAAAAAATATTAATATCTTCCGATCGTCACACAGCCCAGGATATACAAATAGACAAATGATTCGTACTAATACTACACACAAGCGACCTACCGCTAACAGTCATTGTCTGACCTTAAAAAGGCCCCCCCCCCAAAAAGGTTGCGGACCCCCGGAGCAGGCCTTTTATCTGTTATCCATAATTCATCTCCTTCACCCTTTTTTTCCCGACGGGAACCCGCTCCCAGTGTCGAGGGACGGCTGGCGAGCGGTTGCTATCGGAAAGCTAATTACCGTAATCACCCCCGCGTGTGTGCCCATCCCTCCCTCCCGGCCTGGGTGGGTGGTGGGTGGGTGGGTGGCGGGCGGGCGGAGAGAGAGAGAGGTGCTTT
The DNA here is from genome assembly GCA_002895965.2 of Coryphaenoides rupestris. Classification (NCBI taxonomy): domain Eukaryota; kingdom Metazoa; phylum Chordata; class Actinopteri; order Gadiformes; family Macrouridae; genus Coryphaenoides; species Coryphaenoides rupestris. The sequence goes on along the minus strand of PIJE02000395.1, from coordinate 287,807 downwards.
GGGTGGTGCCGGTGGGTGGCGGCTTCCTGTAAGTGTCTCCCCTAATGAGGACAGGAGGACTGACTGTGTATGGCCTTTTAAAATTTCCCCCGGCACTTGTGCAGGAAAATAATGTAGAAAAGACAGAGAAGAGAAGCGAAAACCCAACAGAAAGTATAAAATAAGAAAGAAAAACTCCTTTTACTGTACAGGGATCTACAAGCGTGTATTGTGTCATGGATTAAGGACGTGCCTTGCGTGCCTGCGTCAGTTTACATTGGCGTTATTAAGCTCGTAATGGGATTTTAGCGCGGGGGCCACTTCCTATTGTTTGTGGTGTTAAGGTTTCACCACCATATAGGGAGCAGGCTTTAAATGAGAATGCTGGTGTATTTTAGTCTCGGTCAGCCAAACTGTTGCCTTTGTGTGTCGGAAGTGCAGCTTAACACACACACACACACACACACACACAACACACGCTACCCACTGACGTTGGGTAGCGTGCTGGGGGCCGCAACAATAGCCGGACTCTGCTAATTAGCTTCTTTTTTTTCCAAAGCCCTGGGTTGGCGTTCACCTGCTGGGATCTGACACAAACACACACACACACACACACACAGAGAGAGAGCTAAGGTGTGCTAACTGTCTGGTGCTAGCTCAGCCAAGTTGAGCAGCTGCTCACCGGCGCGGACGAGCCAAGGAGCTAAGGCGCTAACCAATGTGGATCAATGTCCACAGAGAGGGAACCAAAGCTGTACAAAGGGCTCACAAAAAATAAACCCCATCTCACAGTTTTTCTCCACACATGAACTTTTAACGTTGAGTCACACAAAGCAAACCGCCTACTTCACCACAAAGAGCGTCTTAATATTTGTTTATGCAGCTATACCGAGGCCGACGCCGTCTCGTTTGCTCAACTCAACGGAGTCAGGTGTAATTACTAGAAACATCGGTATTTGGAAAGCACCTAAGGGTGTGCGCACGGGGGTTTTTGTTACACAAGTCGGACAAGTTTATTAGCCTACTGAACTCCCCTTTGACCCCCCCCCCCGCCGCCCGCCCGCCACCCCCTGGGTTTTAGTCCTGTCCCAGAGTGAACTTTGGCGGAGAACCTGGAACATTCTAATCTCTCTCTAATTTTCTCTCCCTCTGTCCTTTCTTGAGGTTTAGTTATCTGATCTCTCCTTCCCTGTGTGTATTCGTGCAGTTGGGTCATTTTGGTTAGTGATGACATGACAAAAACGCAAAAACGACCATCTGTGTGTGTGTGTGTGTGTGTCTGTGTCTGTGTCTGTGTCTGTGTGTGTGTGTGTGTGTGTGAGGGGGGGGGGAGGAGAGTAAGCGAGCGAGGTTACAGGAAGGAAGTGGCCGGCTAAATGGAATATGATTGCATCTCCCAGTAAACACGGGGAAATGGATCCGAGCGGGGTGACCTTCGCCAGACCAGACCCGTGCCTGCCCAGTTGCAGAACCGCTCCCAAGACGGACTTTATAGCCCACAGTGTAATATCGACCAAGTCCCGACTGGTAACAAAAACTTGAGCTAGGCTAAAGAGCTAATCTATTCCTACTCTCACTGAGCGGGATCGTGCACCTGACGGAGGGCAGCCATTTTGTTTTATCTTTCCTATCATGAAAGAATCTTTCTTTTTCGCTCTTTTCTTTGTTTGCTTCGTAACATCAAAGATTATACAGTATATGAATAAGGAATATACACTTAAACGTAACAACGTAATGTTCAAAGCACAATAACGTGACCATAACCACAACCATATATTTGCTAAATTAAGAATTGTCACCCAGGCGAATTGAGGTGTTGCCGTAATCCCGGTTTTTCGAAAGTGACACCAGAGCGTTTCCCGCCATTTTGTCGCGAACGTGAGCACCGGCGATTTTCCGCGTGCCATCCGTAAGACGACAGCGTGTTACCTTACCGCCTTGGCCGTGGTCCCGGAGTCTCCAAGGAGGACCCTAAGCAGAGATAAATGGCCAGAAACAAGAAGACGGATGGTTTTATCCTTTTATCCTTTTATCCTTGATCATTTTAGAGAGGCCTGGTTTGTCGTGTGTGGAGATGATCTGCTGATGCAGGTAATGCAATAGGGTTCCAGTGTAAATGCTTCCACCACGACCCAAAGGGACGTTTGGAGGAGCAGATAGTGGTTATTGAGAGTATGTAGCAGGACTCTGTGAAATGCATCACACCACTGTCTTTGGCTCAGTTGCCAAATGACTCGACAACGAATCGTACCATGCACAGACACACACACAGGGGAGGAAGATTGTGTGTGTGTGTGTGGGGGGGACCGGAGTCGTTGCGGGGGGGCAGGAGAGGGAGGGCGGGTGTGCGAGGCAGGCTCTGCTGCAGACTTTGGTGGGCTCTGCAGAACATGTCGTGAACTCTGGCTTTTGCGTTGCCACTGAGTGTGAGTGTGAGTGTGAGTGTGTGTGTGTGTGTGTGGGGGGGGGGGGGGGTACTTCCTGCTTATCTCCCTCCTCCAATCCCTTTTTATACTGCCCCCTAAAACAGCTTCTTTAGCACACACACACACACACACACACACACACACACACACTCTGAATCTCTCACCTCTGTGGTAAACTGCGGCTGCCTGACCATTTCCACCAGACCAGGGTGGTACAGGAATGTGTGTGTGTGTGTGTGCGTGTGCGTGTGCGCGCTCCCATAACCTTGATTAATATTGTGAGTCTGGTTTGGGGAGCGTGTGTTGTTTTGAGTTTCAGGAGTTCAAACTCCGAAGAAATGAACACTGGAAAGTTACCGGCGGGCAAAGTTACCGGCGGGAAAGGTATTCGGAACACACACGGCCACGGAAAACTAAGAAGCCGACCGCCCACTGCCCCAGGATCCGGGAACGCCGAGGTCTCCCGGCTCCCAAGTGGTCCCGGGGTGGAGGGGGGAAACGCAAACACTAACAAACGGTGCATTTAAAGAGAACAGGAAGTGCACAGTGAGCATCGATGCCATCGCTGGTTTTCTTTCCGACGCGCTCCGTTGGCCCCGTGCGTGAGCGGCACCGTGCCAGGATACGGGAGGGAGGGAAGGAAGGGAGGGGGGGAGGGAGGGAGGGAGGAGAGGCATTGAGTGAGTGAGGGAGGGAGGGAGGGGAGGGATGGAGGGAGTGAACAGAGGGAGAGTGGCAGGGGAGGGAGGGAGAGAGGGAGGGAGAGTGGGAGGGGAGGGGAGGGAGGGAGGGATGGAGGGGATGGGGGAAAGGAGGAGAAGAGAGATATAGAGATAGAGAGATGCATTGCCCTCTGCAGCCTAAAGTTGGAGAGGAGGAGAGAGGAGGGAGGGAAGGAAGGGAGGGAGGGAGGAGTGAAGGAAGGGAGGGAGGGAGAGATGGAGGAATGGAGGAAAGAAGAAGGAGGAGGAGAAGAGAGAGAGAGAGAGAGAGATAGATTGCCCTCTGCAGCCTAAAGTTGGAGAGGAGGAGAGAGGAGGGAGGGAAGGAAGGGAGGGAGGGAGAGACGGAGGAATGGAGGAAAGAAGAAGGAGGAGGAGAAGAGAGAGAGAGAGAGATACATTGCCCTCTGCAGCCTAAAGTTGGAGAGGGGGAGAGAAAAATTCACAGCGCCATCTTGTCATGTTCAAGCTCATCTCTCGATTTCCTCGTCCCCTCTCTCCCTCCCAATCATTTATGATTGGCCACCAGGGGCCCAGACCCCCCCACCCCCCTCCCACCTACATGGAGGGGTGAAGAGGTGGTGGGTGGTACCACCTCTTCACCCCCCCCCACCAACACAACATAGTGTTGTTGCTGTTGTTGTTGTTGTGCGTGGGGAACATGTGTGTGTGTGTGTCTGTGTTGAGTACCTGAGGGCGGTCTCCTTGGCATTCTGAAGACCACGTTATGAGATGCGAAAGTGCAGAGAAAAGCAATCAGTGGCTGGTTTAATTCAATCAGACCTCCACACACACCACCACCACCACCACCACCCACCACCCACCACTTCACCTCCACCCACCAAACACAACACTGTTTTCTGTCTGGGAAATGAGAGAGAGGGAGGGAGGGAGAGAGAGCGAGAGAGAGAGAGAGAATGTTGTTAATGTTGTTTCTGATATCATGAATGTTTTGGCCATTATTTTCTGCTCGTCAAATGCTTTGCCAGGAGTGATCATTCATGCCAAATTATGAAGTAAATTGGAGAGAGATGGAGAGAGAGATTCATTTTCTGACTTTGTTCTGTTGTTGTACTTTGAATAAAGCAGTTATTATTACCACTGCCACCCCGGGTGTCAATAGCGAAATATCAATTTCCTTTTTGCCTGGAACAAAAATATTTCTTTCTTTAGGTTAGAATAACAAGGTATATGAAGTGAAAACTGTGGTTTAAACCTTGAGCTATCAAAAAACGGGACCTGTCTGGCTGTGTGTGTTATGGGAGGGTCGTTTTAGCAGGGGGTGCCTCCAATTGGCTTTGATCGGAAGTGGGCGTGGCTCGGCCCCGACCTGGAATGAACTTGTATGATCGAGGGAGATTCTTGTCGATATCCACTCCCCTCTATCTCCGTGCCATGTTGACAGTGGATCGATCCATATCTCTGCAGGTCTCTCTCTCTCTCTCTCTCTCTCTCGTTTTCTCATTTTCTCTCTCTCTCCTTCATTAACATACTGTACCTTTGCTCACCCCTTCTCGCGCGCGTGTGTGTGTGTGTGTGTGTGTGTGTGTGTGTGTGTGTGTGTGTGTGTGTGTGTGTGTGTGTGTGGTGTGTGTGTGTGTGTGTGTGTGTGTGTGTGTGTGTGTGTGTGTGGGGAAGCTGGCAGTGTAGCTTACTGTACATATTGATCCGTGCGAAGCACAGTGTGTTCTGCACGCAGTGGACCTCTGTGTGTGTGTGTGCGTGCGTGCGTGCATACATTTCTTGTATTTTCTTTTAAGGGTTCACTCTGATCCTGCATAGGGTCCCAGCCTAGCAACAGCAGTTCTAAAGCATAGCAACTGTGCATCCAGCGTCGACGCATTAATTGGGCCCGTTCTCTTTGTGCCTCAGCACTCCTCTTACTAGCCTAGCGTGTTTAGCATCACTGCACTGTGTTTGTGTGTGTGTGTGTGTGTGTCAATGACGACGGGATTCTCATTCTTGGCTGAACCATTCGCTTAAAGCATGAGATCGAGAGAGAGACAGAGAAAGAGAGACCGCCAGAGAGAGACCGAGAGAGAGAAAGACCGCGAGAGAGAAACCGAGAGAGAGAAACCGTGAGAGAGACAGAGAAAGAGGCCGAGATAGAGACCGAGAGAGAGAGAGAGAGAGACCTGACTGGGCAGATTGATGTCTCTCGTAGGTATCCCAGCTCTCTGAGTGATCCGTATCTCCAAGCACCATCCGCTGTCCGTGATTGGGAAGGGAGGGGGAGAGGCCGAGTGCTTGCCTTGCAGGACCAGACCTTTGACCCAGCCGATAAAGCGATCGTCCAATAGAGCACCGCGGGCGGACTCACGATCAGCCAATCAGGGCGGCGACCCGGCAGCACAAGCTGTCGCCGATGGCTCCGGGCGATCGCCATTTGTTCCGAATAATAGGCGAAGTAGTCGACGAGTAGTTGGAAATATTCGACACTAAATCCTCCCAGAATAGACACTCTAGGGTCTATTCTGCCCGGCCACTCTGAAACTTTCACTTAATGGTCTCCCTTTCGCATTTAGGGGCTGCTGCTGAATAATAATTATAATAGTTTGGTACGAGATGGAGGCAGTGTCAGACCGAAGATGGAAATGGAGTCTAACGAGTTGACAATGCGGTCTGATTATCACGGCTAGGACTGGAGAACACTTCTTCTACTTCTTCATACCGACTTGGTTCATTCCAGCGGTCCGACAGTTCCCGATCCATTCCCCGTGATCGGTGGAATCACCAAGTGGATCTGGTCGTAGGAGATGAGTGTCACTTCCCTCGGTTTGCTTCTAATTCTCTCTCTTTCTCGCTCTCTCTCTCTTTCTCGCTCTCTCTCTCTTTCTCGCTCTCTCTCTCTCTCTCTCTTTTTCTCTCTCTCTCTCTCTCTCTCTCTCTCTCTCTCTCTCTCTCTCTCTTCCCCCCCCCCCCCCCCCGTTTGGTGCCAACCCCTAATCTTTATTTTAAGTAACGTACGATAATACCCCCCTGCTGGTTCACTTCCTCTTCGTAAATGGCTGTGTAAACCAGAGATTAAAAACAAAGGAAGGACTTGATGTGTGCCTCTCTCTCTCAGAAGTGTATTCATGAGAATAATATTAATATACTCTTCGCAAGACACTCAAAGGCACTTTTGCAACAAGAATAAAATCGGTAGACATCATTAAAATGTTCCCATAATAGCAGCAGAATCTATTAAGTTCAAACGGGGATAATCAAAAAGACGCCTCAAATATATTGTTGCAGACTAGTAGCCCAAAATGTGCATCCTGGTGTGCTTGAGTTCAACAACCTCATGTTGTCAACAGTCGTTGACTGTGTTGCCGGTGGCAACGACGACCCTAATGGCTATAGACGGAGAACAAAAAAAATATATACGTATTTGTCGGGCACCAGAGTAAAGAGATGGAGAGAGAGGAGGAAGGAGGGGGAGACAGAGAGGCAGAGAAGAGGATAAGAAAGACGTACAAGAGAGAGAGAGAGACCGTCGCCTTGCGTCAAGCGATTCATTTTCCCGCGCTCCTCTGACTTCCTCGCGCATGTGTGTGTTTTGTGTCCGTCTCGGGGCGGAGTGTGTCAGAGCTCTCCAGCCGAGCGCAGTGGCACATACACACACACACACACACACACACACACACACACACACACACACACACACACACACACACACACACACACACTCTGCAGAAATGAGAGAGGATGTGAGAGTGTGTGCGTGTGTGTGTGTGTGTGTGTGTGTGTGTGTGTGTGTGTGTGTGTGTGTGTGTGTGTGTGTGTGTGTGTGTGTGTGTGTGTGTGTGTGTGTGTGTGTGTGTGTGTGTGTGTGTGTGTGTGTGTGTGTGTGTGTGTGTGTGTGTGTGCGCGCGCGCGTGTATGGGGTGTGGGGACGGTGCTTGAGCGGCAGGGAAGGGAGGGGTCGTCCATTTGTCATCGCTGTCTCTTTGGCGTGGAAACAGTGGAAACCACGAGTGGGTGAAGAGAGAGAGGGAGAGGACGCGGGGGACTGATCTCAACATCTGGGTGAGGGGGTGAGAGGGATCGGGGGAAGAGAGAGGAAGAGATAGAGAGGGGATAGAGAAAGGGGGAGAGAGGGGAAGAGAAAGAGAGAGAGAGGGAGGGGAAGAGAAGGAGAGAGAGAACGCGAGGGAAACTGGTGGACGCCTTTCGGAGTCCACCAGCTGCCGCCAACACGGATCGTGGAGAGAGAGAGAGAGAGAGAGGACAAGAGAGAGAGAGCCGCGAAGTGATTGGCCGAGAGAAGCGGTACGCCCGCGGCGAGCGAGAGACGCGATGCGCTGCCGTGGCAACTGAGGTCAGCTGACAACGCGCCCGGGCAGACGACGGTGGTGTTCAGTCACGCCACGACCACCACCTCCACCACCACCACCAGGACTGCACCTGTTGGCAAGGGCAGGGCCGTGGTGTGGGGGGGTGAGGGCGGCAGGGGGGCCGGGTTTGGGGGAGGAGGAAGAAGACCTTTACTGAACGCCCCCCCCACCCACCCTGCCACGGCCACGCCCGCACCGCCGCCACGCTGACACACTCCCACCGCCGCTTGGACGCCGCGCGTTGATGCTGGGCGCGGGTGCCACCTGTTACACAGAAACCGCGAAGAGGCACACAGGGAGGGCAGCGGGTGGCAGGGTGGGTGGTGTTGGTGGAAAGGTGGAGAGGAGGAGGAGGAGGATGAGTGCGGGGGAGGAAGAGGGTGAGGCGGGGGAGGGCTGAGGAGGACTTGGCCACCGGCCACCAAGCGCGAAAGGACCAAAAAGCAGGGGGGGGTACACTCTCTCTTTCTTCTCTCTCTCGCTCTCTCGCTCTCGCCGCCGAGGATGCAGGGTGCTACAGATCGTCAAGGAGCTGGTGTCTCCCTCCAGACGCCGGGCAGCGGCCCAAATTCGGAGGTGTGTGTCGTGTGTCTCTCGTTCTCTCATCTCTCTCTCCTCCTCTCCTCTCTCTCTCTCTCTCTCTCTCCTGTCTCTCTCTGTCTCTCTTCTGTCCTCTCTCTCTGTGTCTCTGTGTCCTCTGTCGTCTCTCTGTCTCTGTCTCTCTCTCTCTGTGTCTCTCTGTCTCTGTGCTCATTCACAAAACAAAGGGGGGTGGCTTACCAATGTTTTTGATGTCGGACGCCACCACCGGCTTGGACCGTTGAGTGTCTGTGTGCACCGTGTTGTGTCTGTGCATGTGTATGTGCTGTGGTCCGTGCGGGCCACCATGAACCTGTTCGCGTGTGGCGTTGTGTTGTGCGCGTGTGTGTGTGGCCGTGGCGTGTGTTTGTGGCATGTGTGTGTGTGTTGTGTGGTGTGGCGTGCGCCGTGGCGTGTCATTGAGGAATAAGGTTAAACTTCTTCTTCTTATTCTGCTGCACACAAACCCGCTTTCCCCCCCGGCGACACAGCTGTAATGGCGCTGTTGCTATGGGAGCCGCGAGTGCGTGCGTGTGTGCGTGTGTGCGTGCGTACACATACTCACTCCAGGGTATGTTTTGTGCGTGTGTGCGTGCCTGAGTGAGTGTGGCTCTCGTCACCGAGTTTCGCTCCGTGCGGAGTGACGAGTGATGAAGGCAATGTGTTTGTGCCCCCCCACCTTCATCCTCCTCGCGCCTGATTGGGTCAAATTGTTGTGCCGCTGCAGCCTCCAACCGCTTCCCCCTCGGGAGTCGTTTTGTTGTTGGTGTTGTTGTTCTTTTATTGTTTCCGTTGTTTTTTAAACCACAATCGCTTCCGAGTCTTCGCCTTGCCCAGCGGAGGGAGAACCACAGATTGTCAACTTCACACTCCAACGCTCTTGAATTAGAACGCCCAGGCACACACACGGACACACACGACACACACACACACACACATGCACACACTCAGACACACACACACACACACACACACTCATTTACAGCTTCATTTGCGTTTCCGCGTTAACGAGGTGAAACAATAGGTGCGCTGTTGCTTTAATGATTTTTTTCCCACCCCAAACACCTATAAAAATAATAATCATTCTAATAAATTATTTATTAATTACTAATTGCGTCAACGATGATTTGATTCAAACAGAGCAGGTGTGGGGGTGGGGGGGGCGTGGGTGATGTCGTCCTTCACTCTGTGAAATCTATTTAAAGTGGGCTCTTAATGTGTCTGTCTGACAAGTCCGTCTGTCTCTTGTGTTTGGTTTCTCATTAAAAGGGTCATATGATGCCACCGGGCGTGAGTGTGAGTAGCCGTTGCGAGCCGTTTTACAATTGCCATGTGACTGCCGTCTCGTGACATCACAAGTGGGAACGTCCACCTAGATGTACGCTGACTGGATCGGTTTACCTTGTCGGTACAATACAGTCCACTTTTGCGGTCCCTTCATAGCTAGCGCGACCAGTAGCTAGTGGGAACAATGCCTAATGCCGTGTGTGTGTGTGTGTGTGGTGGTAGCTAGCGTTGACACTCGCTCGTTCGGCGCTAGCGTGAGTTTTGGCGCAATATCACTCTCCCGCCATTTCGGTTGTTGGCACACGATGATGACATCAGATACGACGGGGCTGATTTTATCGCCCGTTTCATTCAGCCGTAGTCGTGGTGGCAATGTGTCAAACTCAATCCCAGCCCTGCCAATCTATCTCTCTTGTTCTTCCGTGCGTCAATTTCAGTTCCCCATTCGACAATTTGTCTTCATCTTCCGCTTAACCGAATCTACAAAAGCGATCCGTCCGTTCGTCTCTCGGGGTTCCGTCCGAAGCGAATCTGTATTGACTTTCTGTATTTGCACGTTTGTATCTTCTTACCGCCGTTTGTTTGTTGGTCTCGTGTTCTCGATACTTTGCTCACTCTCTCTCACTGGCTCTCTCTCTCTCTCTCGCTCTCTCTACCTACCTCTCTCCCGCTCGTGTGTCCGCGGACCACTTTGTCCGAGTTCGACTATCGATGACACGCAAGCCGCACGAGGGCACTCTGCCGTCGTACGTAATCGGGCCACGCCGGCTGGAGTGAGGACAGTTTGAAATCCTCCATCGACCGCCACCGCCCCCACCTCCCCCACCTCCTCCTCCTCCTCCTTAAGAGAAGATTGAGTTGAGGGTGTGTGTGCTTGCATGTGCACAGCCGTCAGTGGCACTGTTTGTGTGTGTTTTCTATTCTTTTTGTGTTTTTTGTTTTGTCTCTCCCCGGTGACATTTCCTCAGCTCGCTGGTCAATCTAATGAAAGAATGAGCTCCTAGCGTCTTGACTCGATGAAGAAGAAGGCGGGGGGGAGGCGATGAAGAGACGATCTGAGTCGAGCATGCTTTCACGCCGCGAGAGCAATGACACAGAGGTGCCATCGTGGCACAGAGGTGTGAACTCTGAGGTGTGTGCGCGTGCGTTTGTGTGTGTGTGTGCGCGCGTGTGTGTGTGTGTTAGAGCCCAACGGATAGGGGATATTTCTGCACGATGCCAATTCGCTCACTCCAGAGTAACGACATCTCATTCGGGGGTTACGTTACCTTTGTTAATATGTGGCTGTCTCGTCGAGAGGTTGTAAAAATGTTTTATTTTATTTTGTCAATTCCAACTGCCAACAGACAGTATATAGTGTGTATATTGTGTGTGTCTGTCTGTCTGTGGCTGTGTGTGCATGTGTGCGTGCATATTGTGTTTGTGTGTTTGTCTTTCTGTCAGTATCTGTCTGTGTGTGTGTGTGTGCGTGCATATTGTGTCCTGTCTGTCTGTCTGTCTGTCTGTGCTATGGCTGTGTGCGTCTGTCTGTCTGTCTGTCTGTCTGGTAGCTGGCTGTCGGTCCACCATCACACTACCCCCCTACTATCCCCTTTTCTGTGTCAGTTGCTAGAGGTTGTCATGGCGACGCGTACCGCGCGCACGTCGACCAAGCGACCAAAGTCCGGTTTTGGCCGATATAGCCGCGAGTTACTTGATGACTCATGCAGTCACTTAGCTAAGACACTTTTATCCCACGTGACTTGCAGTGAGATCAAGATACAGTTCATTAAGGAGCTGGTGGGTTGTTGGGGATGAACATTTAATGACAATTTTATCGAAATCGCTTCGATGGAGTACCCAAGTGCTGCAGAGATGCCTTGGCATTTTTATTCCTTCCAGATGTAAGAAAACATGTTTTGTTTGGTACAGAAACCAACAAATTGTCACTAATGCAAAAATGATCATTCTCACCATTAATAGTGAATCATATCCCAAATTTTCTTCTTTCGGAATATTTGTAATATATATATTTTTAACTATCGGGGGGCGTTCCGGTTGCAATTACCGACTCGGAAAATCTGGACGTCCGAGTGCAACTGGAACGCACCATAAGTCACCATCAGCCCACACACTCTGTCCACGTCCACGTCCACGTCACGTCTCCATTCATGGCAATGTGTGCAATGTTTACAACAAACCGGACTTTTCGACATCACTGGACTTACCTGCCTGTGTCCTTGGAGGAGCCCCAGAGAAGCCACGTGATGTGGCTTTTGTGGGCAGCGGCCCTACCACACAAAGGATATAAAGAGGCAAGGCAGAAGAACATGACAATTTATCGCGACAAACTTCGGCGCACAATTTCCATGACAACCATTGTTAATATATTATTGTGCTGCCAGAGAGAAAGGGGACATTGTTGCTCAAATGGCTTTATAGACAAGGTCGAGTGGTCTCCCCTGGTGGTTGGGGGAAGTTTTTGAGTTCTCTGGGCTATGGCGGCTGGCAGCTGGCATCCGGCCTGCGATGGACGTGTGTGTGTTGGGGGGGGGGGGGGGGGGAGGGGGGTGAGAGAGAGAGAGAGAGATAGCGATGCTCTTGGGTTTTATGTCCAGCCCAGACCCAAAGAAGTCCTCAGGTCCTCTGCCAAGCCCGCAGCCACCCAACTCTCTGGTTCTGTCGTTTTCTCTGCACTCTGTTCTGTTCCACGTCTTCTCATCTCTCCTCTGCTGTCTCTTCCTTTCCTCTCATCCTTTCTCCTCGCTTCTCTCCTCTCTCTCCTCTCTCCTCCTCTCTCCTTTCATCTCCTCTTTCCTCATTTCTCTCTTCTTCCCTCCTCCTCCTCTCTCCTCTCTTAGTCTTCTATCTGTCACCCCTTCTCTCCTTTCCTTCCAATTCTCCTCGCTGATCATCTTCCAGGATTGTTTCTTGTTTTATCCTTCTTTGTTTCGCGCTCTTCAATTTTCTTCTGTTTGCTTCTGTGCGGCTTAATGTCTGCTCTGCATTATTAAAATGGATCTCTTTCTCTCTCTCTCTCTCTCTCTCTCTCTCTCTCTCTCTCGTCTCTCTCTCTCTCTCTCTCTCTCTCTCTCTCGTCTCTCTCTTGCTCGCTCGCTCAATTATTCAAATGATGTGCCAAGCCAAGTGCTTAAGACAACTTATTTTTTATTTTATGACTGCTTAGCTTTGGTTTTCAGAGTGTGCGTGTTGAGCATTAAATTGAATGCCGCCGCGGCCTGATTCTGATTCATTCATTCCTCTGTGTATTATAATTTCTTTGTTTTTATTTTGGGGTTTTTGTATTACGTGTTTGCGTAACCAGCTTAAGGGGCTAAACGATAGCTCGTGGGTGTACGCGGGTTATGCACTATACTGTGTTGTGTGTGTGTGTGTGTGTGTGTGTGTGTGTGTGTGTGTGTGTGTGTGGTGTGTGTGTGTGTGTGTGTGTGTGTGTGTGTGTGGTGTGTGTGTGTGTGTGTGTGGTGTGTGGCCGCATTTGTAGTTTTTGTTGTTGTTTGTTTGGTTTGTATTTTTGCCAAACGTGTTCAGGGTGAATATTTTGGAAGAAGACAAATGGTTGTTGGAAAAGCACTGACCTTGGCTTGCATCCAACAAGTATTAACATAACTTGAATATTTTCTCTATTCATCACCTCTAAAAAGCTCCAACTAAGAATCTTTAATATTTGAGATCTTGTATATTGATATATATACAGCATATCAAACCATTGATTTGATCTTTCTGTCTCACCCGTTGTAATCCATCACACTGCTATGGCACAAATAGTCATAAGTTAGTTTGTTGGGTTTGATAGGTCTTGACTCAATATGGTATCTCTGTGCCTCTGTTTGCACACATTATTTGATTGGATCACACATCAGAAGATTTATATCCACAACCTCAAACTTTGTACCTGGACCCTAATTGTT
>PIJE02000395.1:262084-267084 GCA_002895965.2 Coryphaenoides rupestris | reverse complement strand
GAATTCCTCTCCTGGCCGACATGTCTGATTTAGTCCTGTTGATTTCACAGTTCCTCTGCCAATCACCACAGCGACTGCCAGGCTATAGCCACGTAGGGCGTAGCGGCCAGACCTTGACCGCCCGCTTGAAATACATCTTCCCTGCTCAACAGCTGGCCCTCTCTCTCTCTCTCTCTCTCTCTCTCTCTCTCTCTCTCTCTCTCTCTCTCTCTCTCTCTCTCTTCTCCTTCTCTCTCTCTCTCTCTCTCTCTCTCCTTCCTCCCCTCCCTCTCTCCTCTCTGTCTGTCTTTCTCTCTCTATGTCCTCTGTCTCCCTCCTGTCTCTGTCTCCCTCCCCCTCTCTCCCTCTCTGTCTCCTCGCTCTTCCCTCCCTCCTCAACTCTCCTCTCTTGCTCTCACTCGCTGTCTCTGTCTCCCTCCCTCTCTCTCTCGCCTCTTTGTAAGTCGCTTTGAATAGAAGCGTCTCCAAATGCCCTAAATGTAAATGTAAATGTACTAGTGTCGAGTACAACTCTTCTTTACAAATAGCAAACAACATTGCTAGCCTGAGACTTGTACTTGTGTATAGAACACACCACACACACACACGCACACACACACCACACACACACACACACACACACACACGGGTTAAGGGCGGGGTTAAGGGGCGGGGTCTTGCTTTCAAAGAAGCGAAGGGCACGTGCACACTCAGACACACACACACACACACACACACACATGCACTGACTCAAATATATACACTCACATACATGCACTCATGCACGAGCACCCACACACACACACGCATGCACTGACTCACATACACACACACACGCACTGACTCACATACACACACACATGCAATCATGCACACACACACACATACAAACACACACACACACACACACTCCCCAAGGGCATCAGAGTCATGGCCCCCGCAGCAGTAATCTACAGGCCAATCAAAATCATGATTGGATGCCCGACCCCTCCTCACACCTACCACCCCCCCACCCCCGAAGAAGAGCGTGGTCGGGCATTCGGTATCGACCCCCCCCCCCCCACCGAGAGTAACCCGTCAAAGGGGGAGAGTTGAACAATACAGGAGCAGTGTTTGAGTGGTTATATACACACAACACACCACACACACACACTTCAACTAACGTACACATACACACCTGACAGTAAAGACACGTCACCTATAACCAACACACACACACACACACACAGAGGTGTTTTGAATGTGTGTGTATGTAAAGATCAAATAAAAGAAGACAAATAAAGATCTTTGAGTATTGAACGTCGCATGCATTCTGGATGCACTCTTCATGTCGTCTCCTCCTCCTTTCCTTCTCCTCTCCCCCCCCTCCTCCTGCGTCCCTCTCCTCCTTCTCCCTTCCCTCCTCCTCCTCCTCCTGCAGGGTAAGGAGGCTACGGTGGAGCCCTGGGAGGACACAGACTTCCGCCTCTACAAAGTCATCGACCGATTCGGCTTCCTGCAGTAAGGCCGCGCCCGCGCACACCACACAACACACACACACACACACACACACACACACACACACACACACACACACACACACACGTATCTATATATATAGTAGTGTCAGTATGCGACTCTGTCTCTTTGTGATGATTATCGTCGTCTGTTGCATTTTAACTCCTTCAAAGCGCGGCTCTGAACGGTGCCACCGCTCTGAAGTCAAATTACAGGCTCCCGTTCGGTGGTCAGAGGTGTGTGTGTGTGTGCGTGTGGTGTGTGTGTGTGTGTGTGGTGTGTGTGTGGTGTGTGTGTGTGTTGTGTGTGTGTGTTGTGTGTCTTGTGTGTGTGTGTGTGTGTGTGTGTGTGTGTGGGTGTGTGTGTGTGTGTGTGTGCGCGTGTGTGTGGCGGGGAGGCTCCTATCCAGCGGTGTGCTATTGGCGGTGCATTATATTTAGGCTGGCACACGGAGGCTCGGGGCGGGGTGCACCGCAATCATAGGGCCAACTGTGTCTCTGGGCTGCAGGCGGGGGGCCCACAGCCAGGAGGGAGGGGGAGAGTGGGAGGGAGAGGAGAGGGGGGAGGGAGGGAGGGAGGGGGAGAGAATATAAGGGCAGAAGTGAGGAGTAGAGAGAGAGATAGAGAATGCATCAGGAGAGACTTAAGGGGCGGTGTGTGAGAGAGAAGAGGGGAAAGGAGAAGAGGGAGAGAGTGAGTGAGAGAGGAGGAAACAGAGAGGGACAGGGAGAGAGAGAGAGAGAATAAGAAGTGGAGAGTGGCGAGAGAGAATGAATAACAGACATGAGTGGCAGAGTGAGAGTGGAGGGAAAGGAGAAGAGAGTGAGGGAGGGAGATGGAGAGATAGTGAGAGTGGAGGGGGATAGAGAGCAGGGGGAGGGATAAAGAGATGGGGAGAGAAGCAGAAGGGAGGATATGAGGGGGAAAGATCAAAAGAGTGTGTGGTGAGCGTTGAAAGAGGGATGAGCAGCGGGGGAATAGAGAGGAAGAGACGGCAAGGAGAGCGAGGGGTGACCGGAGAAAGGGTGGCGGGAAGAAAAGATGGAGAGGAAACTCAACCAGTGCTGCGGTGATATGACTTCACGTCCAAAAAAACACGATTATGGAAAGCGTAGGGATATGCCTTTTGATTCAGTCTCTATCTCTATCTCTATCTCTCTCTCTCTCTCTCGCTCTCTCTCTCGCTCTCTCTCTCTCTCTCCCTCTCCTCTCCCTCTCCCTCTCTCTCTCTCTCTCTCTCTCTCGCTCCCTCTCTCTCTCCCTCTTTCAATTCAAAGAGCTTTATTGGCATGGGAAACATACGTTTACATTGCCAAAGCAAGACAAGACAAATGTCACTCTGTACAATTACAGAGATTCCACAATAAAGAAATGTGTAAACAAAAGTGCAATATTGCAATCTCTCACTCGCGCTCTCTCTCTCTCTCGCCCCCCCCCAAACACACATACACACACACACACACACACACACTTCCTAGTTAGGATCAGAGGTCGAAGGTTAAAGATGATGGGGGGGGGGAATCCCCGACAGGAAGTGCGGATGAGTGCAGGACGCGGGTTTCCTTCCTGTGCCACGATGCTAGCTAGCTATCTAGCACTGTGTCTCACTTTCTTTCGCCCGGCGAGTGTGTGTGCTGTCCCTGGCCGTCATAGTGCACGGCTGTCTGTGTGTTGTTGTTTATGTGTCATCGGCGTACACCATTTGACAAAAACCCACAACATTCTCACAGTAGCCCAAGAACTATTGGGTTTGGTTTTTGTCCCCCCACCCCCGAGAGAGTCTGTGATCATCGGAGCCAAAATGGAGGAAGGCCTTCATCATCATCATCATCATCGTCCCTTACTTCCTGCCTGCTCTGATATCTTCCAGGAACCCCTCGTGGGGCTTTGATATGTCCCCAGGGAAGGGAAGGGAAGGGAAGGGAAGGGAAAGGGAGCGGGGCCTTGGGGGGCCACCACCACCGCTTATTCAGTTCACTCGATTCAGTTTCTTTATTTTTTTTTTATGATTACTGGAAAAACTGTTTGTTTTTCCCCGCAACGCCATCCGGCAACCGGAGTCCAGACCGGGTCTGGGCCGTAGCTGCTGGATCGCGGGAGATTTCCCCTGTTTCACTTTTCAAAGGAGGCCTGTACGATATGATATGATATGATATGATATGATATATGATATCCTCTGATGTTGTTTTGCACAGTAGGATCGTGGGGGGTGGAAAACAATCGCGGACGATACATAGTATACCTATCGTTGCCTAGCGTCTATATCGTCTAAAAAGTCAAAAATAGTTCAAACCACATTGGGTTTGGCTGTGCCACAATGAAACGATGTTAAATGTGTTAAATATGATTTAGAAGGGGGTCACGTGACTTGGCGGTGTGTCTGTGAGACATTAATCACTTTATTATCACGTTTACAGCCTTAACATTTATTCTTCAACACTCTCCTCCTCTCTCTCCTCTCTCCTCTCCTTTGTCCTCTCCTCCTCTCCTCTCCCAACTCCTCTTCCCTGTCTCCTTTCTCCTCGCCTCTCTCCTCTTCTCCTCTCCTCTCTCCTCTCCCGATTCCTCTTCCCTGTCTCCTTTCTCCTCTCCTCTTTCCTCTCTCCTCTCCCGATTCCTCTTCCCTGTCTCCTTTGTCCTCTCCTCTCTCCTCATCTCCTCTCCTTTGTCCTCTCTCTCCTCTCCCCTCTCTCTTTTCTCTCTTCTCCCCTTTGTCCTCTCCTCTCTCTTCCTCTCTCCTCTCCTCTTCCTCTCACTCCTCCTCTCCTCTTTCCTCTCCCGATTCCTCTTCCCTGTCTCCTTTGTCCTCTCCTCTTCTCCTCTCCCTTTGTTCTCTCTCCTCGCTCTCCTCTCCCCTCTCTCTCTCCCTCTCTCCTCCCTTTGTCATCCTCCCCTCTCCCTCCCTCTCCTCTCCTCAGTGAGAAGGAGCTACCGTCCCTACGACCAGTGGGAGGAGAAGGTGAGTGGCGGCAATCTCGTCTCTCACGTCTCGTCTGAAGCGAGGGTGTTGATTGGTGCATTCATCCCACCCCCTCGAGAACCTTCGGATGACACAGTACACCAGCTGCATGCATGCTGCTGCCACACGTGAAAATATCGCAGCTACATCCACACACACACCACACCACACACACACACACACACACACACACACACACACACACACACACAGATGCACACAGTCGCAAAGTCGCAGTCACATGGTTCATGGGGACACTACACTGCACTGCACTACAAGCTGTTCCCGTTGTAAACATTGTTTGAAATGGCGTTAAATTAAAGGACTTACTTCGTCGCCATTGTTCATTGTTTGAACGGCTTTCTTTTTCAAAAAGTTTCTGTTTTTTTTTGGTTGTTGGACTTTTCTTTCTATTTATTTTTTCGTCAACCTTGTATTCTCTTCGGTGTTTGTGTGGGTGTTTATTTTGGTGGTTATTTTGTGCCGGCGGCTGTTGTGTTGTCACATCAAAGCGGCGCGCGGGCGGCGGGGCCACAATGTGTTGACGTGTCACTTCCTGTCCCAC
>PIJE02000395.1:237084-257084 GCA_002895965.2 Coryphaenoides rupestris | reverse complement strand
CACGATTGCCATGTGACTACCGTCTAGTGAGATCACAAGTGGAAACGTTCATCTAGATGTATGCTGACTAGATCAGTTTACCTGTCGGTACAGTACAGTCCACTGGGTAGGCTGGTAGACTGATCTAGTCATCATACATCTCGGTGGATATTCCCACTTGTGATGTCACTAGACGGTAGTCACATGGCAAGCGTGAAACGGCTTACAATCGCTAATCACACTCGCACCTGGTGGCGTAATATGTCCCCTTTAAGATGTCTTCACACTGTTTGGGGAATAACTCACAAAGAATGTCTGTCTCTCGTCTCTCGTCTCTTGTCTCTTGTCTATGTCTCTCTCCCCCAGACGCCCTTCACTCTCACCCTCAGGATCTGGGACATCTACATCCTGGAGGGCGAGCGAGTGCTCACCGCCATGTCCTACACCGTCCTGAAGCTGCACAAGAGTAAGGCCGTTCATATCAAAACAATATTCATATTCATCATCATAATATCAATAATCAAACACTATTAAAGGACTCCTTTCATACCACTGGGTGTGAGCGTGGTTAGTCATTCCAAGCCGGTTTCAAAAACCGGTTGGAGTGAGAGTGTTGTCCACCCAGATGTATGGTGGATAGATCAGCCTACCAGTAGCTGATCTATCCACCATACATCTGGGCGGAGGGTTAGGGTTAGCCCGCTTGGGATGGCTAATCACTGATGTTTGAGAACTTTCCCGTCCAAAATAAACTTTATTTGTATTTTTCATTTGGTATATTTCATTGATATGATGCTCTGTGTCCTGTGTCGGCTGTTCCCACCCGAGCAGAGCACCTGATGCGGCTGTCCATGGAGGAGCTGGTCGAGTTCCTGCAGGTCACGCTGTCCAAGGACTTCTTCCTGGAGGACGACGCGGTCATCGAGCAGCTGCAGACGGCCATGGGCGAGCTGCGACGCACCAAGCTGGAGCTGCCCGCGCCAGGTATACACACACACGCACGCACGCACGCACGCACGCACGCACGCACACACACACACACACACACACACACACACACACACACACACGCACACACGCGCACAAACACGCACACACGTACATGCACAGAACCGGCATACATATAAACACAAGCGGACATTCAGAATCAAAGTCGGAATCGGATTTTTTACCGATATGTGGATAAAAAATAAAACGTTACTTAGAAACACACACACACACACACACAGCGCTTCCTGTTTCCTGTTTGCTGTGGATACATGTAGATTATAACCTTGCGTGTGTCACCTATGATTCTACTTCTCTCTCTCTCTCTCTCTCTCTCTCTCTCTCTCTCTCTCTGGTGTCTATCGTGTGTCGCTTAACCAGCCCTCTCTCCTTTCTGATTTCCTAATGAGGCTAGCCTACAAAAGTGTGGCCACGAGGGGCGGGCATATTCCCTCCTACAACAGTAACCGGTGGGCTTTATTGACTGGTCCTCCCTCCCCTCCCTCCCTCCCTCCATCTCTCTGTCTCATAAGCCCCTCCCCTCTTCCGGTCAGTCAGTCAGTCTGTCAGTCTGTCTGTCCGTCGGTTTGTCTGTCCGGTATCCCAGCTGCAGGGGGTTTGGGGTTGTTGTGTTGGTCTGGCTTTTTTTATTTGTATTTTTTTATATATATATATATATTTTTTTTATTGTTTTCCCAGAACGGTGGTCCGTGGTACTGCGGTGGCGTTGTGGTGTGTGTGTGTGTGTGTGTCTGCTTCGGTTTTCTACCACGGGTTGTTGTTGTTTGTTTGTTGTTTGTTTGTTGTTGTGTGGTTTGGCGACTCGCTGATTATGTGTTGGTTGTTTTTTTTTGAGTGAGCCCAACTTCTTGGCTTTAGTGTTGCAATGGCTCTCTCTCTCTCGCTCTCGCTCTCTCTCTCTCTCTCTCTCTCTCTCTCTCTCGCTCAAGTGCCAAAAGGGTGGCGATCTCCAACGTCCTTTCGCACGGAGACTATTCACAATGTGTCCGAAAGAAAGAAAGTTCTGGAGGAGGGCCAGCACACACACACACACACACACACACATACGCACACATACGCACACACACACTTAACAGTAGTAGTCTATTCTCGCCTGCCCCCCCCCGGATGAGATAATGAGATCCTCTTTTTGAAGACTGGAGGCTTTTTGTCAAACAACGTCCCAACCATCTGTTGCCCTGGCAACGCTGAGCCGTGAGCTATAGGCTGCACGATGCTTATTAGCGGTTATTAGCTTACCATCACCTGGAGTTCCATTTGCTTCGTCACGTTCACTGACTTCAGACGTGACTCCCGCCGACCCAACCTCCTTCCTCCTCCTCCTCCTCTCTCCTTCTCCCCCTCTTTCTCCTCCCTCCTCCCGTCTCCTTCTCCTCCTCTTCCACTTCTGCCTTCCTCCTCCCCTCCTCCCTTCTCCCCCTCCCCCACCTCCTTCCTCCCCCTCTTCCTCCTTCTTTTTCTCCTTCTCCTCCTTTACCTCGTTTCTCCTCCTTTTCCTCCTTCTCCCTTCCTCCTCCTCCTCCCTTCCTCCTCCACCTCCTCCCATTCCTCCCTTCTCCACCTCCTTCCTCCCCCTCTTCCACTTCTGCCTTCTTTTTCTCCTCCTCCTCCTCCTCCTCCTCCTCTTCTTTTAGTCGAGACCATGTGAGTTTCAGGCGTCCAGCTCATTTTGATGTCTTCCCATATTGTTTTTGCTTTTCTTTATTTGTTTTGTTATTTGTTGTCTCGTTGTTTTTTCCAGTGGAACTTTTTGTTCTTTATCTCTCGGTTTGCTAACGGAGACTGCTGCTGACGCTGCAAAAATAAAAGTAACCAACTGGAACAGATTTGAAACACAGAGAGAGTGGGAGAGAGTGGGAGAGAGCGGGAGAGAGCGGGAGGCGGGTTTGCAGCTGAAGGGGTCGTAGTCACGGCGATAAGAGAGTTGAAAAGAGAGGGGGGGCGAGGGGGACGGGTTCTTCCTGTTCTGTTCTTGGACGCCGCCTCCCACAGAGCTTCCTGTTCCTCTCAGCTGCCATCGCCTTGGTAACCGCGCTGCACTGTACCACCAATGTGTGTTTTTTTTTTTTTTTCCCTTTCCCCCCCTTTTCTGTGCTTTTTTTCCCCTTTTTTTTTTTTTGCAGTTCCAATGTCTCCCCCAACCCTCCCCTCCCCTCCCCTCCCCTCCCTCCTGTTCACCGCGTCTCCACACTGTGTCCACACGTTTGTACTTAATTCACGCCCCCAAACGGCACCATTTCTGTGTGTGAGTGTTGTGATTCGTCAAATACGTTGTCTTCGGTCTGAACGTGTTTCCGTCGATGTCCGTAGCGCTCGCCAAGGGACACTTTGCACACATTTTCCCGTTTGAGAGCCGTTTCAGAGGCCGATCCCGCCGAATCAATTCTAATAATAACAATAATAATAATAATAGCGGCCTATTAGCCACGCAGGTACGACTAATGTGTTTCAAAAACAGTCGGGACCCGGCGGTGGGGTTTTGAAAAATGGTTGAGTGTTTCTGCGCGAAACCTTTTTCAAAACTCTTTTTCTAACCCTATTTTATTTGCATTTTTATTTGTATTTTATTATTCTATTGTTTATTTCTCTTGCTTATTATTCTATTGCTATGCAACCTCTGGCACAAGAATTTCCTTCAGGATAAATAAAGTTATCTTATCTTTTGTTCTTGTTGTTGTTCTCTGGCCTGCGGAAAACGTACCTTCTTCGCCCGTGTTGTTGTCGTTTGTCGTTGTCATGAGTGTAATTCTCTGTTGTTTTTGTCGCGGGCCTTGTTCACCTGGCGGCAGCGGCGGTGACCATCTTGGTCGCACCTGGGTTCTAAGCTGGGTGAATAAGACCCGACGTTGTACGATATCCACCCCCCCCCCCCTCTCTCTCTCTCCTCTCTCTCTCTATGGCAGTGGTGTTGCATGAGTCCATGTTCTCCCGTCGTCGTGAAAGTCCTCATCTGGATGTGATTCAACGTTTACCCAAAAATAATAAACCCCGCCCCCACCCTCTCACAGTTCTCCGGTTTCTCTCGCTTGTCTTCTCGTCGTCTAACTTTGTGTTCTCTCTCTCTCTCTTGCTGTGTGTAGGTAAAGAGGAGGAGTTCCCCAAGAAGCCTCTAGGGGCGCTGCCTCCCGAGCCGGGGCTCGCGGCGACGGTGACGGCGGCGGCGAACGAGGGCGTGGCGACCCACATGGCTAACGGCCAGACCCACTCGCCCCTGCGGGAGCCCAGCCCCGCCCCCACCGCCGTCGCCACCCCAGAGAGTCGGCCCCCCAGCCGCGCCCGGCGGGACTCCCTGGACCGGCCGATGCGCCTCAACAAGTCCGGGCGACGGGAGGGCCGACACCGGGGGTCCGGAGGCAGCGAGCTCGACTCCGCCTCCACCTCTGCTCAGCGGAGGTCGGGCGGGACGCCGGTACCCCCCACCACCGCCACCACTCCAGAGAGGGGGGCGACACCTGTTCCCAAGTCCCCGACCACGCCCACCCCGGTGACCCAGCTGCTCCAGATGGTGCGCGAGGGCAGCGCTGGGGGCGGGGCCCGGGCGCAGAGCCACGCGGCCGCCAACCACAACTCCAACGCTGCGTCCAGCGCCCAGCCACAGGCTCCGGCCGCAGTGGTGGGGCCGCGCTGGGTCAAGCCCTCCGAGCACAAGCTGGAGGGCTTGGCCAAGGCCGCCGCTGCTGCCAGCGCCACCCACGCCCACGAGGGGGGGGCCCCGGCCCAGCGGCGGCCCCGGTCATCACAGGGCCTGGTCCCGGGCGCCGACCGGGGCTCCAACGCGTCGCAGTATGACAATGTCCCCGACGAGATGACGACGATGGAGCAGCAACAGCAGCAGCAGAAGCAGCAGGGCCCGGAGGTGGCGCCGGAGCGGGACGCCGGAACCCCGTCCCGGATGAGGACGCCCCCCGCCAGCCGAGAGCCCCTTTGGCACGCCGTCCCCGCGGCAACCCAGTCCCGGCGGGCAGGCCCCCGGCAGCGTGGCGGGTAGCATGGTCTCGCTGATGAGCCCTGGCAGGGGAGGCGGGGGGGGACCCCAACCTCCCCGTATGACCCGGCACCACGTCCCCCCCCCACTGGCCTTCGGCAGCCCGGTGGGGGGGTACCACGGAGCCCGGGGCCAGTACCCGGCCGGCCCCCCTCCGCCCCAGCAGCAGCAGCAGTACCGCCACGCCGCGGTGCCCCCAAACTTCCACCCAGCGTACACCGGCCTCCCGGACCACCAGCCCGTGGATGAGAGACCCTACGGTGCCCCCCGGCCCCCTGGGGGGGAGCGCGCCTACGCCACCACCCAGCGCCCCCACCCACAACAACACACCCCCCACACCACCAGCTCATCCACCACCACCCGGGACCCTCCCCGGAGAAGGTGCTCGGGAACCACCCGTACGCCACCTACCGCCGGCACCCGCCCAACGGGGGGCGGGACCCCCCGCGCGTCTTTGCACTGCCCCCCACAGATGAGGGTGCCTTCTACCGCCAGCAGCAGCAGCAGCAGCACCACCCCACCACCCCCACCACTACGAGCCTACCCACGGCCACCCCCACCTGCACCCCTACCCCTACGCCCCCGCGGACTACAGCCTGCCCGACGGGCAGCCCCCTCTCCGTCACCACCACCAGGTGTCGGAGGTGAGAACGGCTGGTGGCAGTAGAGGTGGTGGTGGTGGTGGTGGTGGTGGAGGTGACCCCCTGCTCGCTCACTCGCCGGGGGGCATGCCGCGCTCGCCCAGCTTCCAGCGCGCCCAGATGTCCCCGCTGCAGGAGTTTGTGTTCCCCGACGTGTCCCCTCCACCTCCTCCACCCACCGTCACCGCCGCCTCCACCCACCACTTCAGGACTCAGTTCCAGCAGCAGCAGGCGGTGATGCAGCAGCAGATCCCACGCTATCGCCACGCTCAGGAGGCGTTCGCCATGCAGGAGTCTATGCTGCTGTGAGGAGACAGAGAGACAGACAGAGAGACAGACGGACAGAATGATTATTAAGAGGGAGAGAGGGAAGTGAAAGGTGGACTGAGGCATGTGCTGTGATGTGCTGGAGATGTTAAGGGAATTAAAGGTGTAGTCACTCACACTGTGGCAGTCGCGATGCTAACGTACGTGCGGTTAGCGCCGCGCTTCTCGAGTGTTGTGTTGTTTCCGTTTATTTTGGAACTCGCTTCCGCTCGACTGGACTTTAGATGTTCGGGGGGTTTTCTGTTTTTTTTGTCGCTTTCTCTGTTTGTTTGTTTTAAGGAGTTTTCCGTTGCCGTGCATCATAGAAAAGTAACCGCTGTTCTGGCTGGCTCCTCCCACTACACTGCACTGCGCTGCGCTGCGGCGCGGCGGTGCGGGAATCGAACATCGACATCTCTGGTCTCCAGTCCACCCATCACTGTAAAACTATGATACGACGAAGCAGCAACAAACTGAACTGACCGAGAGGCAAGAGAGAGCGATTTTATTTTTGGATGTGAGATCATTACGAGAGGTGACATGATAAATATCTATATATATATATCTATATATATATAGATATAGCTATATATACCTGTTTTTTTAGAGTCTAAAATGTACAGTAACAATTTTTTCGTTGTCATTACTGTAGTAATACTGAGTATTAAAATCAGTTGGCGGGCAAAGGGGGGGGGGGTCGGGGGGAGTACTCCCGGAGAGACGAAAAAAAACGCATACATTTTCTTTTCAAAATTTATTTTTTTAATATAGAGAAAGAGAAGAATTTATGGAGCGAGGCAACTAATAGAATAATTTGTTTCTATTTTAACATGAGTCCAAGCACCTCCAATGTAGTTTTTTCTTTGTTTTGTTTCGTTGTTTTCTTATTTTCTTATCGAATTGAATATTTTCCTTTTTACAAGGCGCTGCGTGTTCTTGACCTGCTGATGAACTCGGTGTGTGTACACACACACACACACACACACACACACGTGGATACATTTCAAGTACGTACGTGTGCGCGTATCACAGAACAGTGTTTTTTGTTTTGTGTCAAATTTTGATTCCCGAATTACGCTTGAGAAATGTCAAAGGCTCTTTCAGTCAGGGCTCTGAGAGAGAGAGTTTGTGTGCGTTTGTTTTGTCCTCAGCTTCCTGATTTGCAGTGTGAATTTTTCTTTGTTTATTTTAGTACACAACAAACAAAAGTACAAAAGTACACAACATTTGCTCTGTTTAAGCTGGCCGTTATTTTCCAACACGCGTCACACCACGTAAAAACACACTCCATTAACGGTGATCAGCAAATGTTTAAAGGGCTCCTATTGTACCACTGTGTGTGTGTGTGTGTGTGTGTGTGTGTGTGTGTGTGTGTGTGACGTCACAACTTATGACATCACAAGTGGGCAGTGTCCGCCCCGACGTACGCCGCCTAGATCAGTCTCCCGGCTTGCTACAGCCCACTGCGTCTGCTGATCTCTCTGGGTCTGGACACTCCCACTTGTGATGTCATAAGGGGGAGACTCTGAGAGAAACTGCTTGCAATGGCTACTCACACACACACACACACACCCCTGGTGGTATGGTAGGAGCCCTTTCAGTCAGATTGCGCATTACACTCCTGATTCACACAATCGCAGCGCCCCCTAGTGTTCGATGTGTGAGTCACACATTCCGTTGTTTCTCCTCATTGTTTTGTGTGACCTTAGTTAACAGTATTGCACTACTGTTTATTACATTCCCATGTTTTTGTAATCCTCAGACTAATTTTCTGGACAGTTCTATGCTGATTATTTGTTTAATAAAACAAGTTTGATTGGAAAGTAAGACGCAACTCTGTCATTGACTGTGTGCTAGTGTGTTTAATTGCCAAGTAGGCCCATGATCAAATCTAATTGGCCTCACAGACCTGCATTATAGCAACATCCTATGATCTTTGTCCACTTATTTGGTTATTCCGCCCCCTAGTTGTAGAAAATGGTAGCGGGCACTTGGGACGATGCACAAAATGATGGTTCTACTCAGGGTTCCTGGGCTGAACTGGACGCCTCTTGACTTGAGATGCAGACTCCCCCCAGAAGATAGAAGACGGTGTTATCACACAGTTCACTGCACCTCAAAGACACATACTCGTCATATTTGACAGAACAATTCACATGACAACTTGGAGTTTCTAAAGGAAGGTTTGGACAGAGACGTCGTCAGAACTGAACCGGTGTCTTCAGGCAACAACTTGCACCACCAAGACTACTGCTCAGATGTTATAGATGACGTTGCAATTAACACGACTAAGAAATAAGACGTTTCCATGAGGTGAGTAGCTTGTCTGATGGTGTGTAGTCCATCTGTCTATCTGTCTGTCTGTCTATCTGTCTGCCTGTCTGTCTGCCCGTCTCTCAAGAGATTCAATTATATGCTTTATTGGCATGGGAAACGTTCAATTAACTAAAGTAAAATAAGACAAAATAAGAATCTCTCCCTCTCTCTCTCTTTCTCTCTTTGTCTCTCTCTCTCACTGTGAGATATGCCATGGTATTTACTGATGCTGGACACCCTGTGTACCGTCTCATTAGCACTTGGATGAGAGTCCTCGGATCCTTAGCGTCAGGATGTCGAGTCCTATGGAGTGTGTCGGCTGGCTGCTGGTGGTTCAGGTCTAGGGAACCACAACACAGAGGCACAAGATCATCAATCACATCAGTCATTCAATCCTAAAGCAGGAGTACTGGAGGCTCACCAGATCTCAATGATAGAAGTTGGACGTGACGAGTACAATAGTCACGAAGTATAGCAGCCTACAACGTAGACAGGCAGATTCCACGCGCCATAGAGAAAAGATGAACTTTAAGATTTAAACATTTTCTGATGGGTTTGGGATGGGAGAGCCTAATTTCAGGATTTTTTTCTAACTCATTACATTTGTAGAGCGAGAGGAGAAGGAACACCACCTGGTGGCGGGGATCCATCCTCAGGGGTGGAGGCGGGGAGATCGTGTGCATGCGGAGTGGGAGGAGGTGGAGGCGGAGGTGGGAGCAGGCGTCATCGACCCCGCGGCCATGACCTCTCTCGCGCGGCACTGAAAAGAAACGTTTCCCAGACCCCCCCCCGCTGGTGAGAGACCCCCGGCCCGTGGAGCCCAACTCCACCACCGCTGCACTGATAAACCCCACGGCGAAGTCACCCGAATCCAGGACTCCAGACTACAGTACGACAGTAAAACAAGCCGGGCCGAATAAAGGCGGGAACATCAAGAGAAACGAAAGCAAAGGTTCAAAAAGCACAACAAAGCCCAAGCCTACGAAAGGTCAAAAGGTTGCCACGGAAGACAATGGAGGAGGTTACCACGGCGCCACACTTCCCATACTTTAAAGCTGTGGTCGCCAGTTCACTTTTTTTTATAAATGTCCCACCAGCCGTCTCGCTGCAGCCACTGCTGTATTAACACCTCCAAACCATGCTGAATGCAAAGATTGAGTGCATGTCCCGCACAGTTCACAGAAAAAACGCCGCCCTGACCTGTATGTGCAGCACCTCTGAGTAACGGCCTGGCCCGACATACGTTGGCTGCATTGTCGTGGACGCATGCTGCCAGCTTGGCTTGGAACTTAAATCATGCTCCGCAACTGCAGCGTTTATTTCCTCCGCCAAATGAACAGCGGTGTGCCGTTCTGTTAGCGGTCTTGTTGCCAAGAGGTTGGTTTTCAATTTCCAGTCTGGTCCAGATATGCTTCTTGGCATAGACTTGTCCACGCATCCGTGGTGATTGACAGAGAATCGCATTCTGTCCATTTCTGTGTAAGCTCTCGTTTTCCCGCCACATGTCCTTTCGCTCAGTATTTTCGACAGTCTTTCTACACGGCAGCCGGTATCCTGGGGTGATGTTTGTGATGAATGTTTTAAATGACTCTTTCTCGACTATGCTAATGTGTAACCCATCCACCACAACATCCACAATTTTGTTTGTGATTTCTTTAGCTCGACTTGGGTCGACTTTTTTCGCAAAATAACACGGGACTTCTTGCTGCACCTTACTTGTGGAGGAGGCGGAGAGCAACGAAGAATGCCATCTTTTCAAATGATGGCGTAAATTGGTAGTGTTACCTGAAAACGGTAGTTTCGCTTTACACACGTTGCAAACGACACATTTATTACCCTCCAACTTCTCGAAATGTTGCCACACTTCAGACGCCATCTTCCTGATCGCTACTGGCAGCGCGCTCAGCACGACTCACTGTCGTGGGCCAACTACAGCATCGCAAAAACTACAGTGAGTGCACGTGACACACACACACACACACACACACACACACACACACACACACACACACACACACACACACACACACACACACACACACACACACACACACACACACACACACACACACACAAACTAACAAATTCTTTATTTATTTATTTATTTTTAAAGAAAAAAGGATTTTAAACATTTTTTGTTTTTACACATGCAAAGAAATCGATAAGTGACGCCACTTATCGATTTCACGCAGTTATCGATAATTATCGCTAAATCGATAAGTGGTCTCAGCCTTAGACAGCAGAGCGCTTCATGATTTCAGTGGACCAAACTATTGTGAACGGCAGTATCACCAACTTCAGCGATGCTCTTCTACTGATGTTTGGACCTTACTACTGTCTGAATATCAGTTATCCAGCAGCCCTGGGAACAACGTTGGAGTTCTTGCAGAGGTAAGAATACATCAGTCAGTACAATGTCCTTATACAGTGCCTTCAGAAAGTATTCAGACCCCTTCACTTTTTCCACACTTTGTTGCATTGTAGACTTAAAGGGGAAGTTCAATTTAGAACACTTCTGGGATCATTTTTACACCTTCCTGGTCCATTTTTACAGCCTCGTCCATCGTAGATGGTGCTAATTCAGTCCCGAAAGGGTTAGTTCCATTCGTTTTGAAATCCAGGAAGTAGATTCGGGCGATCAGAAATACGTGTTTATATGCTTGTCGCGTCTCGCCCTGTTGTCGCACATGGATGTATCAACTGAACAGTCATCCTCCCGCCACATACATAAGAAATTGAGGAAGAAAGTTCCCTTGTGTTGCACATCATCAAGAAACAACCATTGAAGTTTAGCTTTTCTCAATAGGTGCCTTTTCAAGATCAATCCGGATAAGGGCTCCAAAGTAGAGAGGGGACCCAGGAAGCAGGCTGTGAATCCAAAAGTGCTCTCCATGATCTCAAGGATTGCAGACTTTGAATGGAGGGAGTAGCCTTAACACACACACACACACACACACACACACACACACACACACACACACACACACACACACACACACACACACACACACACACACACACACACACACACACACACACACACACACACACACACACACACACATACTGGTTTCCATGTTGGATGGGGACCAACTTTCTATTCATCACTTGTGGGGACCACCCTTTCTAAAGGTTCTAGAGGCATGAAAAAAATCAGGTACACTAGCCATAGCTTTGTTAGCTTATACACGACTTCAAATCTCTGAATTGATGAAGTAGTGACTTGACCATGCTATGCTAAATGGGGACCTAGGAAAAATCAAGTGAGCATGGCTGATGGAGACCTCATTTGCATATCTTTTGCATAATTCACACAAAGTCCCATTTGATTAGTGGGGACCTTGCAACAATAAGTGTATTACTATTTTGAAATGGCAAACAACATACATCACGGAAATCCTCCGATTATTGCATTTGTTAAAAAAAAAGGATCTACAACCAAGTAGAATTAAAAGATGCAGTAGTTGTACATCAATGATGGTTCAGATTTTGAAATGGCTTAGTTGTTCATAGATGATTAAATGTGGCATGAGGCCTGCACATGGTGCTAGTGATGCAAAGCACCACTCTTGCATAGAATGCCTCGTGCTGTGCATGGAGTCATCTTCACAACATTGCAGATTTTATGTTTGATTGATTGATATTCCTAGGTTTGATAGGAATATCAGTGTGATTGAAGTAGGGCTGGGCGATTAATCGATCTCGCGATACATATTTTGTCAATCTCGATCTATCAGCCTTCGCGATCTTTTTCGATCTGGATAGATCTGACAGCAGCGTCATGACGCACCGGAAATAAACACGACAACAGCCAATCGGTCTGCAGTGTTTGTCTCGACACGCCCATTTATACAACGGCACGAGGCGTGGTTTACCAACAGCGATGCAAAGAAAGGACAACAGCATGAGTGACACTGTGAGAAACGAGAGTTACGAAGTGAAAGCTTCATAGTGTGTTGGCTTGGTGGCGCAGCGGCGAGAGTTCTTATCTGCAGTCCTGCAGCCTTCTGTAGTCAATGCCCTAAACACTAACCCTAACCCTAAGTCCTGTTAATGGTATTGTCATGTCCTGATGGTGGAGTGCATTGTTGACAACGCCAAGGTCATGTGTTCAAGTCACGATGGAAATCTCATTTCCTTTTCCAACTTAACATGCCAGCATAAGTGTAATGTCAAATGCCACCTCCGACAGCTTCATAGTCCTGGTGGCACAGCGGAGAGAGTTCTTACTTCAGCTCTGCAGTCCTGGGTTCAAATCCCGTGGGCGCCTTCTCTTATGTCTAAGTCCCTGTGAACGGTGAAGTTAAAATACGCCCGGAGATCATGATAAAGGAAGGTGGTCTTGGTGGTGCTGTGGTCTGCTCCGGAGGTTGGCACCCTGGAGACTCAGGTTCGAGTCAGGCACACGTACGGCCACCAAGAATTGAAGGCCAGCAAGAACCCCCCCATCCCCCCCCTCCCCAGCAAATAAGACACTAAGGTCACTAAGCAAATAGATATTAGTTCAGCAAAATACACTTACGGGGGGAAGGCCAAACTACAAAGAAACCAATGATGCTACTTCAGAAAGTGACGTCACTTTCATGATTTAAAAAGTCACAATCTCTCAGTAGGAGGACTAGGTAACATCCCAAGCCCCTCTGATGAGGAGAGGTTCTGCTGGGTGTTCACTTCCCCCCCAAGCCCCTCTGATGAGGGAGAGGTTCTGCTGGTGTTCACTTCTTGGTGGATCTATGTTGCCTGACTTGAACCTGAGTCTCCAGGGTGCCAACCTCTGGAGCAGACCACAGGATTTGAACCCAGGACTGCAGAGCCTGAAGGTAAGAACTCTCTCCATTGTGCCACTGAGACAGCTTCCTCAGCATGATCTCCGGGCGTATTTAACTTCACCGTTTCACAGGACTTAGACATAAGAGAAGGCTTTTCACAGGATTCAAATCCAGGACTGCAGAACTGAAGGCAAGAACTCTCTCCGCTGTGCCACCGAGACACCACACTATGAAGGGGTCGGAGGTGGCGCTTATGCTGCATTGTTAAGTTGGAAAAGGACAAGAGATTTCCACTCCACCATCAGGACATGACACTATGATTAACAGGACTTAGGGTTAGTGTTGACTTAAAAGTTACACTTCTTAGTGTGGTGTCTCGGTGGCACAGCAGAGAGAGTTCTTACCTTCAGCTCTGCAGTCCTTGGTTCAAATCCCACCAGTCACGCTCCAAGCAGGACTTGAACACACGACCGCAGAACTGACAACCAACAACTCCCGCCGCTGTGCTACCAGGACACCACACTATGAATGTTAATGTAATGTAAATGGCCGACGGGCTGGATTAAACAACGGCTCGCAGGCTGTACTTTGCCCACCTCTGATTTAACCAATTCATATTTTGTACTTTATTTTATCTTAAAGTTGCACAGGGAATTTGAGCCACTTGTTTTACTATTTTTGTCTACCTGGAAAAACATGTGAGATGTTTGCTGACCAGCTTTCAGTTTTATTTACATTTTAATCATTTGAAAGGTGTGTTTTATTAAGGCTATTACAGCATGTTTGCAGTGTCTTACTCCAGTGCTCTATGTGTAGATTCAGAGCATTTCATTCCATACACATTTTTGCTACACCTGTCTTGGCACACAGCGTACTGGAGTAAGAGCCTAAAAATTGCGCCCGACATATGGGCTTGCATATCACAACTGGTTTGGAACCAGTTGTCACGACTGTGACAACGATTGAACTCCCTCAAGAACGTAGGATTCTTCAGCCCGGCTTACTTCTGATCAGGGAGGAGTGTAGTCTGGAGACTGGAGTGGTGAGCCAACCCTAGAATCGAAGTGAGAGGAAGAAGGAGAGCTTGGGTGTCCCTTCTCTACTAAGTGGTAGGACAATAACGTTCACTTTTGCCCCACAAGTTGGAAGACAGAGTTTCAACCAGTCAGAAGGACCCTGGTTTCCATTCGGAGTGCCCATGGATACAGAACTGTCTGAGTTGAACTGATATAGTCACGACCGGACTGAACTGCTGAGGTCATTCATTGAATTGAATCTGATCCACAGTTTGTTTTGGAATTGATATGCACAGGCATTGACATTATTTGTTGATTACATTTGAATGTTTACTGTTGACTTTTGAGTTAAGTTTCCTTTTCTGTAAAGTACAGGTGGTAATTCATTTATTTGATTGAACTGAGTAGTTGTGTTGAGAGCCAGTTAAAAGAATCACCTGTTGGGAATAATATAGTTGGTACATAATAACAAAATAGGATACAGTAATTGATAAGATATTTGATAAGAACCTGCTTAATGCAATAGTGAATTTAAAACTAGTGATTCAAATAGCAAACTGAAATAGGAGACGATAAATAGGATAAATATTACTTACCTGACAGGTGATCTACTAGTGAGACTTAAAAAAATAAGGAAAGGAAAAGCATTGGGTTTTGTTTATTGTGTTTATTTTTCTATATTTCTATTGTGTGGCTCTAGATGTTTGATGATTGTTCTAAAACGACAATACACATGTTATACTTACCTTTCAAAAGAATCCACTGACTGTGTGTCTTCTGTTACCATTACGGCCGATGCCCTCTTTCTCCTGAGCGGCCGAGAACTTCTGAGACGCTGGCCCACACTATTGATACGTTTGGTGATCATTGATATACAGTATCTACATATCTGTACAGAGTGCTACAGGTAGGGTGGAGGTTTTTTGGATTTCTCTATTGTTTTATTGTACTGTATTGCTATGCAACCTGGCACAAGAATTTCCTTCGGGATTAATAACTTCTATCTTATCTCTTATCTTATTTTAGAGAGTTTGGGGACAGATTAACTCTCACTGTGTATTAGTAAAGTATTAACAATATGGCAACGCTAGCATGAATGCATGCATGGGACTTCAAATTAAACTTTCCTCGTAATAGAAAAGATGTAGAATTTCTGAAACTCTGAACAATATCTAAATACTGAGTCTTTGTTCAACAATTGATATTACTTACTACTAAACTTTTGGTAAATGGATTGCATTTATGTGGCGCTTTTATCCAAAGCTCTTTACAGTATTGCCTCACATTCACCCATTCATACACCGACGGCGGTGCCAACCATGCAAGGTAACAACCAACACGTCAGGAGCAGTTAGGGTTAGGTGGTGTCTTGCTCAGGGAAACCTCGACCCTTAGCTAGGAGGAGGAGCCCGAGGATCGAACCAGCGACCTTCCTGTTGCCAGACAACCGCTCTTATACCTCCTGAGCTACTGTCACCCCGGTTTGTCTTGTTCACAAATAAATAATCACAAATAAAACACGGCTGGAAACAAATACTTTCCAGATATCATGGCAGAACTCTTGGAAGAGAGAGCACAGGCTGTATGCGGGAGTGTGGCGCCCCCTCCTGTGTGTCATCGGTAGTGCTCGGCCCCACGCCTCCATGTACCTCCGTCTGAGAAGCCTTCCTCAATTTCCTTCATGCAGGAAACACAGAGAGCCACCGTGACCCGGCCCCGGATAAGTGGACGAGAATGGATGAATGGATGGATGGATTATAAACATGCTTAAGGACGGCTCCTGCACCCCGGAGTGCGCCTGCAACGGAGGGTGAGAGCCAGCCCTTAACTATTACCTGCCGTATCAATAAATCTATAGCTTGTTTGGTGTATCAAATGTCATAAGCGATGGAACACCTATTCCAGGTTACCATAGGTCAAAGTTTCAATATGTTTGTTTGTTTGTTTGTTTGTCTAGAGTGGTCCAGTGTTCAGACCAAGGTGTGGACAAGGTGCCCTACGGGATCCCGTTCAGCACGCGCGACATCCTGCTCACGAACAACCGCATCGACCGCCTCCCCTCTCACCTGTTCCGGGAGTACCTGGCGTGAGAGTGCTGCGGTCGGCAGCGGTGTGGCTCCGGTGCCCGGGCCTGCTGGTCCTCAGCCTCGGCAACAATAGCCTGGGCGACGGGTCGGGGGGCCTGCCCGGCGGGGCGCTCTCGCTGTTGGGGCGCCTGCGGACCCTGAGCCTGGACGGCAACCGGCTGCGCGCGGTGTCCCTGGGCCTGCCGCTGTCTGTGCGTGAGCTCTACCTGCCGCATCCGGTGTTTCCGGGGCACCGTGTTCGCCGGGGCGTCCCAGCTCGCCGTGCTGGACCTGAGCGGCAATCGGCTGACCGACAGCGGTCTGCTCGAGGACTCACTGCAGAACGCCACGCGCCCCCGGCTCAGCGGTCTTGTGCGGGTGCAGCTGGAGCACAACCTGGTGGACCCGGGGGGCGTCGACGCGCTCGCCTTCCGCTGTCTACGGGGGTCCCACGTGCTGCGGTTCTACTGAGCACCACCGCTGCTGTGGGTGGGTGGAGGATATGCACTGTATATATATACAGTATATATATAGATGAACCAAGGATTGTTGTATCTTTTGTTTATTCTAACGCCCAGGACATTTTAATCGCCATTTTCATTTGGAACTGATTGAACTCAAACTTGTTCATTAATCCAATGATTCTCAACTGGTGGCTCGCGAGGTTTGGCAAACTAATGCCAAACCTTCATCTTTAAAAAGAAACTCAAACTCATGTTTCAATGTTAATCCATGTTTCAGTGTCCTACTATCTCAGAGTGTTTCTTAACAATGCATGAAGGCATTGTAGATTACTGCAATCATGAATATAAATACATTTATTTATTTTGGGGTTGTGACCTAATGTCCAAATAAGATAGAACTTTATTAATAGCAGCAGATAGGACGACGCTGACCATGTGGTTGTTCTCCTGCAGCACGAGGGCGGACTGCTTAAAGTAGGACTGGTATTATTATCCTGGGGTGCGTAAGAAAAACCCCCCAGGTACACCATATGGCCAAAAGTCAGTGGACACCTGACCACCACACCAATATGAACAGCCATGTGTGTCACACATCACACACACCACAACCAACGTGCCTTTGACAGCCGGGACCCGGCGGATGTTGTAAACCAGTTCGTTGTAGCGTTGTGGAATGTTTTGCCAGCAGCAGACAGAAGCCAGTAGATTCGGTTGTGAACATTAAAATAAAGCATAATTACTTCAAAGAAACACAAGAATCAAGATGGGGGACTCACTGTAGTGCTCCTGGTTCACCGGCGGTTCCATGAGTCACTTGAACTCCACGTTGACATGGACCTCCACGGCAAGCAACAGCGCCACCTTCAGGAGTACCAGCCGCAACTGACGGATGCCTGCACAGAACCAAGGATGCTGAAGGTTGAATGGGGAAACCTGAGGGTTCGAAACCCAGAAGCTTTCGGCTCGGAAATCAAACACACCCTAACCCGAACTCAGGGCCAGCCCAAGCCTTATGAGTCTTTTATTTTTAGTATGGTCCACTGCAACATGCGAATGATGAGGAACCGCGCTTTTGCTGACTGATGTGGTCGATGGAGCCGCCACAGAACTTGCTGTAGAACCGCTTGACCCCGAGGCCCCCGCAGGTCGTGGATGGCGAAGGGCCACAGGTGCAACGCGTTGTCCTGGCTTCTCCAGCAGCAGCACGCGGGCGCCCATGAGGCCCAGCTCCACGGCGGTCCGGAGCCCGCACGGCCCCGCCCCCACGATCACACACTGGCACGGGGGGAAGGGAGGGAGGGAAGGACAGAAGGATGGAAGGAAATGAGGAAAGGAATCGTCAAAAAACCTGGCCTTTCATGTACTCGTGGTGCGCCGCCCGCTTGTCCAGCTTGGCCCACAGTCTGTCGACCCGCCAGTAGTCGAGCCACTGCTTGATGGTGTGGTAGAATGGCCACCGGGGAGGGGCCGCCGCCGCCGCCGCCTCCGCCGTGGGGGTGGTCAGCCCCAGGCGCTCACACAGCCGGCCAAAGGCGCCCAGCGTGGCGCGGCACGTGGCGGCGCGCACAAAGTCGCCAAACAGCTCCTGGGCGTCCTGGCTCTCCAGCCGCTGGGCCTCGTAGCCCATGGCAACCACAGAGCCCCGCCCCGCCTCCTCCCTAACCCCTCCCCCTCCAGGTGTGTCCTCCTGGCGATGATGTCACAGGCTGGACACCAGCTTGGCCTTTTCCGCTGCACCTGATTGGCCAGTTAGATTAGATTAGTTACATCTTACTTATAAATCCAATATGGGCGTAATTTCGAAATCACAATCACAGATTACATCTCATTGCCTTACTGCCGACCAGTTAGACAGACACTTGAGTTGAGGCCAATACACGTTTTAAATAACAGAACTCTCCTTGAAGCACCTGTGACCTATTGGTAAACTGCATGTATATGTGGTGGGGAACGCTCCCCGTGTGTGTGTAGGGTTGTTGAACCAGCCCAGGCCTGACTCCTCCCCAGCCAATTACCTAATCAGGGTGAGGTTATATAGGGCCTATGCTCACCCATTTGACTCCCTTCCTGTGGCTGGGTTGTGGCTGGTGTTTCAGGTAGGTAGGTAGGTAGGGGTAGGGAGGGAGGGTAGGTAGGGTAGGTAGGTAGGTAAGGTAAGGTAAGGTAAAGTGGCACCTTGGTTATGTCTGCCTTCTTTTATAGTACATGGTTTAATTGCATCTTGCTTCAATTGCATCGTTTGCTGTGAGGATTGCTGTGGCGCCTGAGGTGAGTACAGTAGCACCCCTGGGTGCTCTCCAAGGTAGTCTGCCTCTCCACTAGTGGCCTCAGTGGACTGGTAATGTACAGATTTTAGGTAACTTTTAGTTTTTTTGATGTATCAAGGTTTTAGCTACTATTGTAATAAAGAATTTGTGTTATCTTTTATTGGTGTCAGTAACTTTCTTTTGGTTGTTAATGTTTCCTTTCCAGCAGCTCCAGTCCCTGCCCGCCTGATTTGGTTTATTTCAATGAAACATTTAATTGTGAAAACACGTCTGTCTGGCTGTACCGGTCCGTTGTGGTGAAGAGGGAGCTGAGCCGGAAGGCGAAGCTTTCGATTTACTGGTCCATCTACGTTCCACACCCTCACCTGGCCCAGTTAGAGTCTGGGGTGGGTGGGGCTACAGCCTCACCTGGCCCAGTTAGAGTCTGGGGGGGGGTGGGTGGGCTGCAGCCTCACCTGGCCCAGTTAGAGTCTGGAGTCTGTGTTGCATTGGGTAATCAGTGCACCACAGGCTTGCAGCCCCACCCACCCCAGACTCTAACTGGGCCAGGTGAGGCTGTAGCCCCACCCCTCCCCAGACTCTAACTGGGCCAGGTGAGGCTGTTGCCCCACCCACCCCAGACTCTAACTGGTCCAAGTGAGGCCAATTAAGACAGCCAGCCACCAAACACACACACTCCCACACCAGGTTACACACACACACAGACACATGCAATTTGTCCATCGTCAAATTGCGACCAGTTGAATTCCAGGGTGCTCACCGTTGCCCCTCCCCACCCTCCCATCCAGGAGCATGTCTAAAACACCACAGTATCCTAGGACTAAAGTCTAACCCTCTAGAACACCACAGTATCCTAGGACTAAAGTCTAACCCTCTAGAACACCACAGTATCCTAGGACTAAAGTCTAACCCTCTAGAACACCACAGTATCCTAGGACTAAAGTCTAACCCTCTAGAACACCACTGTCCTAGGACTAAAGTCTAACCCTCTAGAACACCACAGTATCCTAGGACTAAAGTCTAACCCTCTAGAACACCACAGTATCCTAGGACTAAAGTCTAACACTCTAGAACACCACAGTATCCTAGGACTAAAGTCTAACCCTCTAGAACACCACAGTATCCTAGGACTAAAGTCTAACCCTCTAGAACGCCACAGACACCACAGTATCCTAGGACTAAA
>PIJE02000395.1:199884-233042 GCA_002895965.2 Coryphaenoides rupestris | reverse complement strand
AAAGTCTAAAGTCACCACACACACAGTATCCTAGTAAAGTCTAACCCTCTAGAACACAGTATCCTAGGACTAAAGTCTAACACTCTAGAACACCACAGTATCCTAGGACTAAAGTCTAACCCTCTAGAACACCACAGTATCCTAGGACTAATGTCTAACCCTCTAGAACACCACAGTATCTTCGTGGTGTGAATTTAACAAAGCCTTATTATTTCTAAGTCCTGTTAATTGTAAAGTCATGGCTTCATTAAACTAACACTAATATCTGGCGCAGTGGGCAGACCAGTGCGCTAATCTTCTGCAGACATGGGTTCAAGTCCTGTTGTTTGTGTTTTGAATTTAATGAAGACTTCTTATGTCTAAGTCCCATTAATTGCAAAGTCAAGTACGACCTCCAACCATATCCAAGTCCTGTGTCCTGGTGGCGTCAGTCAACCAACCAGCTCTCTGCCACAGCTCAACCCAAGCCCCCTAACACAAACAAAAATAACTATTTAAAGGGTGGGGAATGGCTGATGGGAGATCCGGAACAGGTGGTGATTGATTGATTGATGACTGGAACCAGGTGCGCACATCTGAGAAGTAGGAGAATGAAAACAGCAGGAGGAGACCAAACAACACAAACCAACAAGACATGAAGGCCTACAACATGTATACATACAAAACACTGTACGTAAGAAATATATACATACAGGTCTACATCAGAACTACTTTAATATAAGAATTCAAGCTCTTTTCGATGACCTACGTCTACTTTCTACAAATATTTCTACCTACACGTTTAGTTTGGTTAGCTTTCAGTCTAGACAAAATACAACCCAAAACTACGGCGCTTCCCCTCCCCTCCTCCCGTCATTCACAAAAACTTCAGCAGCTCACCGGCCGTCAGAGATGGTTTGTTTAGGAACAACTAAAAGAGGCTGCCATCTACTGGTGCTGTAACAGCTAAGTGGACCAGTGGACTGTAGCAACTGGTAGGCTGATCTATCCACCATACATCTAGGTGGACACTCCCACTTGTGATGTCAGAAACCAGAGATTTTGAAACCACGTAGAAGGCTAATCACGCTCACATTGTAGTCAATCAAAAGTGCTCAAAAGCAACTGACCGCAGTGCAAGTTAACATTGGCTTGTAACACCGACTATCAAGATTAAAGATCAAGACATTAAACAGAAGTAGCGATAACTATTGTACATGTGGCAGGAGCAGTAAGGGGAGAATAGGGAACAACCTGGGGAATTTCACCCCAGGAAATACTCAAGAACCTTAAATAACAATAGTAGGATATGGCACACAGGTTCGTTTGCTGATACCAGACAGACGTCCATCCATCCATCCATTTCTGTCCGCTTATCCGGGGTCGGGTCGTGGTGGCAGCCGGCTAAGCAGGGCCCCCCAGGCTTCCTTCTCCCCAGCCACACTCTCTAGTTCCTCCTGGGGGGCGTTCCCAGGCCAGACGAGATATATAATCCCTCCAGCGGGTTCTGGGTCTGCCCCGGGGTCTCCTCCCAGTTGGACGTGCCCTGAAAACCTCCAAAGGGAGGCGCCCGGGGGTATCCTAATCAGATGCCCGAACCACCTCAGCTGACTCCTTTCGATGCGGAGGAGCAGCGGCTCTACTCCGAGCTCCCTCCGGATGTCTGAGCTCCTCACCCTATCTCTAAGGCTGAGCCCAGCCACCCTGCGGAGGAAACTCATTTCGGCCGCTTGTATCCGCGAT
The DNA here is from genome assembly GCA_002895965.2 of Coryphaenoides rupestris. Lineage (NCBI taxonomy): Eukaryota > Metazoa > Chordata > Actinopteri > Gadiformes > Macrouridae > Coryphaenoides > Coryphaenoides rupestris. The sequence goes on along the minus strand of PIJE02000395.1, from coordinate 231,320 downwards.
CTCATTCTTTCGGTCACTACCCAAAGCTCGTGACCATAGGTGAGGTTGGAACGTAGATAGCCCCACCCACTCCAGACTTCAACTGGGCCAGTTGAGGCTGTAGCCCCACCCACCCCAGACTCTAACTGGGCCAGGTGTGGCCAATTAAACCACCCAGCCACTAACCACACCCACTCCCACACCTGCTTTGATAATAACAATTTTTATTCAATGACGAAGACCACCATGTTGGATGTATCACCTCTGCTGCTCCTGCATGGCGTGCAGCTGCTCAAGCTTGGTCTTATGCTCCGCCTCCATGCGACTCAGCATCTCCCGGACGACCACCATGAAGGAGTTGAACTGGAGGGGAGGGCGGGGTGGGGTTTAGGAAGAGGAGGGGTCAGCGTGGGTTAACAGGACGAAGAGGTAAACAGGTCAAGAGTGTTTCATTGCGCACTGAAAGTATTGCGAATGTAGTCAGGATTGTTCTAACTGAAGAAATGTTTGTATTTGTATTTGTACTTGTAAAATTGAGAATAGGTTTGCATATATATATATATATATATATTTGGCCTACTTCCTACATACTTTCACTGTCTTTCAGTTTCACTGTTCAGAATGGCCCTGTGTTGTGATTTACATGTGCCAATCAAACACTTAGAAAAATCTATGATTCATTTAAATGTTGAGTACGACTACGAATGTTTTTTCAGTTCATTCACATTTACATTTAGGGCATTTGGCAGACGCTTTTATCCAAAGCGACTTCCAAAAAGTACATTTGTTGAAGGAGACAGCGATATATCCCTGTGGCAGTTCCCATAATTCTGACACTTACTTACTTACAGGGGCCCTATTATACCACCAGGTTTAGCCACGTCACGTGACACCACTCGAGTGACATCACAAGTGGGGGAGTGTCCACCCGGATGTACGCCGACTAGATCATTTTGTGTCGGCCGGTGAACTGATCTAGTCAGATCGTACATCTGGGTGGGCACTCCCACTAGTGATCACATGACCAGGTTCTTGTTCACCTGGTTAAGGTTGAGGTTGTTGTCGATGCTGAGGGCGACCAGGTGGGGCAGGCACTTGCTGGCCAGATGCTCCTTGGGGATTCCCAGCTTCTTGTGGGTGAAGGTGCACTTGTAGATACCTATCGGGGGTTCAGGGAGGGGTCAAATGTCAGTGGGTCTGTGTTTAACACCTCGTCCTTATTGGCTCGTGGTGGTAGTCATGTGACCTTACCGAGCACACCCATTAGCACGGCGGGCTCGCGGGACGGGATGAGCTGGAGGAAGGGCAGGATCTCGTCGATGACGTACCACTTGTCCAGGTACTCCAGGATCTTCCCCAGGCACACGAGGGAGTTCACACGCACCTGACCACGTCAACACACACACACACACACACACACTTATTGTGTATGTGCTTTTCCACCAGGCTAAAACCGGTACCTGGTACTTTTTTTAGTACCCGCTCTGTCGAGGGTCCAAACGAGCCGACTTGCAAACTGGGGTTGTCCTCAATAATTAATGTTGAATAAGCAATTATAATTATATATAATAATAAACTGCTTAAAAAATGTTACTATTAATCGCGCTCTTTGGCGGAGATACTTAATAGCCTATTTACATTTCTCAAAAGTCCTTATTGTGGTATTAAACTACATTCATATAATAATGATTGCTATATCGGTTGTATGTTTGGCACTACAATTCAATGTTTTGTAGGTTGCTTTTGCTTATTTGTTTCTTGAAAATGCTGCATATTCCCCTCGTAAGTGGATAAATAGTTGAGGCAATTTAGGGATCCGGGTCTCTTTTTGCTAAACGATAAAGGACTGACCGCCAGCGAGGAGGTCTGCAGACAGGCCGACTTGATGCGGGGGATCAGAGAGTTCTTCATGGAGGGGTAGTCGATCAGGTTGGCGAAGGTGGGGATGATGTTGAGACACAGCTCCTGAGAGAGAGAGAGAGACACACACACACACACACACACACACACACACACACACACACACACACACACACACACACACACCGCGCGGGAGGACTGGATCATGAGGGCGTTGGAGGCTGCCCGTAGGAATCCTTGAGCAAGATTGCCCGCCAAAAACCATTCTGCTCCTTGATGACGTCATCTATGTGAAAGACAACTTTGGTCAAAAGCTATTTCAAAAACAATTCTAGAATTCTAAATTGTTGATTCATTACATGGGGGATACAGCGGAATGTGCAAAAGAATAATACAAATAACAAGAATTGGAGGGATCAGAATATTTACAATATTTACAGTATTTACAGTAAAAAGAGCAGGAGGAATGACAAATATAAAAAAATATGAAAAAGGTATAGAATAAAGTGAGTACAGACTATGCATGTTTGCATGTATATATGATTCAGAATTGTTTCTATTTTTCGTATGCCCTTCCGGTCAACCCACCCTGTTAACCCCCCGCCCCACCCGCAGAGAGTGGTGGTCTACCGGATCCTGCCCGTGCTGACGGGGGAGTTCGTGAACCCGGACATGGTCCCCTTCGTGCTGCCCAACGTGCTGCTGATCGCCGAGGAGTGCACCAAGGACGAGTACGTCCGCCTGGTGCTGCCCGACCTCACGCCCATCTTCAAGCAGCAGGAGCCCGTCCAGGTAGACACACACACACACACGCACGCACGTATACGCGCGCACACGCACAGAGTCGAGGAGAACATGAGCCGCAGTGTCTCATGCATGTCTGAGAGTTACGGGGGAGAGGGAGATCTTGTTTCCCTGCAGACTGTGTGATTAGGGAGGGAGGGAGGGAGGTGTGGGGTGTGTTGTTCAGGCGGCAGCAGCAGCAACAGCAGCATCAATACTACCCGGTCCTCTCCGGTGTCCGGCCGTGCCCAGCGGTGCACGAACACAGCCAATCTGATTGGCTGTTTTATGAAAAAAGGTGCTGTAGGTAAGATTCAAGAGTTGTAGCTTTGTTTTTTTAAATGTAACCATATACACATATAAACAGCAAGGCATATAAACAAGTAGGCATGGCAATATTAAACGTCTCCACGCAATAATAGCTGATGGATGGCCATTAAATTCAAATAACAGCTCTTCAATCTTTTCCTATGGCACCGTTTTAAGCATAGGTTTATAAGAAGTGGCTCTAAAAATAATCCTTCGTCAAACAAAAAGACATTTGGTTGTTCGGGTTGCAGTTTGTTGATTTTTGATTTAGCATGGGATAGCTTTAGGCATTTGTTTTGCATGATCCTTCTGTGCGAGTTAGATTTTTTTTGCTGTGACGTAACCGTAACCGTTTGAGCTTAGACTAAGGATTGAATGGTCTCTCTTCTGTTTTTATTTCTCTTCTTACGCCTCCTCAGGCGAGCAATATGGTGAGTGTTACCTGGCCCAGAATACAGCATCTACTAACGGCTTTTCATGTCCTTATTTTATTGTAATTTGTAGAGAAAGAAATGTGTTTTTGTTTTATTTGAAGGGGCTATATTATACCACCAGGTGTGAGCGTGATTAGCGTCACAAAGTGACATCACAAGTGGGCGTGTCTACCTAGATGTACACTGACTCGATCGGACTACCAGCCTACCCAGTGGGCCGTACCAACTGGTAAACTGATCTAGTCAGCATACATCTAGGTGGACACCCGCACCTGGTGGTATATTAGGGCCCCCTTTAAAGGTGCAGTCCACCGATTGACACATTGAGGCTCCCAGTGTGGGCAGTAGAGTTATTCAAGAATTTCCAATATGTTAGTTTACAATGGATGTCGCCAGTGACAAAGCTTTTAACATTTTCTGTCAAAGTTTTTAAATAAAAATGAAAAAACACTAACGACCCCAACAGGAGCCTCGACGGCGTCCGGTGGACTGCGCCTTTAAGTGTTTTAACGTATCGCTAATGCTCCTTTAACTTGTCACTCACTACCTCACTCAAAGCATGGCATATACTGAATCCTCACCTGACACACATTGAGTTCACCTCTGACCACACCACCCTCCACATGTTTCTAATGCTCCACCCCATCCACCCTGGCCCCACCCCATTCGCCCCCGCCCCCCTGGCTGTGTAGATTCTGCTGATCTTCCTGCAGAAGATGGACCTGCTGCTGACCAAGACGCCGGCCGAGGACATCAAGAACAGCGTGCTGCCCATGGTCTACCGGGCCCTCGAGGCGCCTTCGGTGCAGATCCAGGTACGCACGGGCGCACTCACACACATACACACACACGCACACCAGAGAAATTATAGTACTATTATGATACATATCCATATACATCTCGTGCGCTGTACACACACACAAAATGTACTTTAAAAAAAAAGGTCATATTGTGATATATATATATACATATTTTAATTTTATTTTCACACATTAAAGACATTTCTAGGCTAGGGCCTCTCAGCAGCACTTGATCCTGATATACGTTTACAGTTGGCTATATTGCATTTTCGATCATATGTTGATTTAATTGTTCAGTCCTCGTATGCATGCATTTATTATTAAACAAAAACCCTTGCATAGATCCAGACCTTCCCATGGTGTACTTGGGTGTAATGTGCATAATATGTGTATAAGTGGACTGTCATCTATGTTTATATGTTTCTGTCAATAAATACTAAATCGATCTATCTATTGTGGGGGTTTTCTATGACCCCCTTTGAGTGATCCTTTAATCAAATTGATATCAATTCATATCTGAGGCGCATAACATGTGAATCCTGTGCGTTGTTTCGAGTAGCCAATGGCTGCATACATGCATATTCCAAAATGGCTGTGATTCTGGTTGGGATGGTCCCATGTGCTGCTGTGTTTGTGTGTGTGTGTGTGTGTGTGTGTGTGTGTGTGTGTGTGGTGTGTGTGTGAGTGGATCATGAGGGCGTTGGAGGCTGCCCGTAGGAATCCTTGAGCAAGATTGCCCGCCAAAAACCATTCTGCTCCTTGATGACGTCATCTATGTGAAAGACAACTTTGGTCAAAAGCTATTTCAAAAACAATTCTAGAATTCTAAATTGTTGATTCATTACATGGGGGATACAGCGGAATGTGCAAAAGAATAATACAAATAACAAGAATTGGAGGGATCAGAATATTTACAATATTTCCAGTATTTCCAGTGTTTAAAGAGCAGCAGGAATGTGAAATATCAAGGGCAATATAAGAATATAAGACAGATGAGAAATGTAAGACGAAAAGAAAACAATTTTGCAAAGTAGTAAATCGATTCAGAATTGTTTCTATTTTTCGTATGCCCTTCCGGTCAACCCACCCTGTTAACCCCCCGCCCCACCCGCAGAGAGTGGTGGTCTACCGGATCCTGCCCGTGCTGACGGGGGAGTTCGTGAACCCGGACATGGTCCCCTTCGTGCTGCCCAACGTGCTGCTGATCGCCGAGGAGTGCACCAAGGACGAGTACGTCCGCCTGGTGCTGCCCGACCTCACGCCCATCTTCAAGCAGCAGGAGCCCGTCCAGGTAGACACACACACACACACGCACGCACGTATACGCGCGCACACGCACAGAGTCGAGGAGAACATGAGCCGCAGTGTCTCATGCATGTCTGAGAGTTACGGGGGAGAGGGAGATCTTGTTTCCCTGCAGACTGTGTGATTAGGGAGGGAGGGAGGGAGGTGTGGGGTGTGTTGTTCAGGCGGCAGCAGCAGCAACAGCAGCATCAATACTACCCGGTCCTCTCCGGTGTCCGGCCGTGCCCAGCGGTGCACGAACACAGCCAATGCTGATTGGCTGTGTAAATCTAAATGTAACCATATACACATATAAACAGCAAGGCATATAAACAAGTAGGCATGGCAATATTAAACGTCTCCACGCAATAATAGCTGATGGATGGCCATTAAATTCAAATAACAGCTCTTCAATCTTTTCCTATGGCACCGTTTTAAGCATAGGTTTATAAGAAGTGGCTCTAAAAATAATCCTTCGTCAAACAAAAAGACATTTGGTTGTTCGGGTTGCAGTTTGTTGATTTTTTTATTTAGCATGGGATAGCTTTAGGCATTTGCTTTGCATGATCCTTCTGTGCGAGTTAGATTTGTTTTGCTGTGACGTAACCGTAACCGTTTGAGCTTAGACTAAGGATTGAATGGTCTCTCTTCTGTTTTTATTTCTCTTCTTACGCCTCCTCAGGCGAGCAATATGGTGAGTGTTACCTGGCCCAGAATACAGCATCTACTAACGGCTTTTCATGTCCTTATTTTATTGTAATTTGTAGAGAAAGAAATGTGTTTTTGTTTTATTTGAAGGGGCTATATTATACCACCAGGTGTGAGCGTGATTAGCGTCACAAAGTGACATCACAAGTGGCCGTGTCTACCTAGATGTACACTGACTCGATCGGACTACCAGCCTACCCAGTGGACCGTACCAACAACTGGTAAACTGATCTAGTCAGCATACATCTAGGTGGACACCCCCACCTGGTGGTATATTAGGGCCCCCTTTAAAGGTGCAGTCCACCGATTGACACATTGAGGCTCCCAGTGTGGGCAGTAGAGAGTTATTCAAGAATTTCCAATATGTTAGTTTACAATGGATGTCGCCAGTGACAAAGCTTTTAACATTTTCTGTCAAAGTTTTTAAATAAAAATGAAAAAACACTAACGACCCCAACAGGAGCCTCGACGGCGTCCGGTGGACTGCGCCTTTAAGTGTTTTAACGTATCGCTAATGCTCCTTTAACTTGTCACTCACTACCTCACTCAAAGCATGGCATATACTGAATCCTCACCTGACACACATTGAGTTCACCTCTGACCACACCACCCTCCACATGTTTCTAATGCTCCACCCCATCCACCCTGGCCCCACCCCATTCGCCCCCGCCCCCCTGGCTGTGTAGATTCTGCTGATCTTCCTGCAGAAGATGGACCTGCTGCTGACCAAGACGCCGGCCGAGGACATCAAGAACAGCGTGCTGCCCATGGTCTACCGGGCCCTCGAGGCGCCTTCGGTGCAGATCCAGGTACGCACGGGCGCACTCACACACATACACACACACGCACACCAGAGAAATTATAGTACTATTATGATACATATCCATATACATCTCGTGCGCTGTACACACACACAAAATGTACTTTAAAAAAAAAGGTCATATTGTGATATATATATTACATATTTTAATTTTATTTTCACACATTAAAGACATTTCTAGGCTAGGGCCTCTCAGCAGCACTTGATCCTGATATACGTTTACAGTTGGCTATATTGCATTTTCGATCATATGTTGATTTAATTGTTCAGTCCTCGTATGCATGCATTTATTATTAAACAAAAACCCTTGCATAGATCCAGACCTTCCCATGGTGTACTTGGGTGTAATGTGCATAATATGTGTATAAGTGGACTGTCATCTATGTTTATATGTTTCTGTCAATAAATACTAAATCGATCTATCTATTGTGGGGGTTTTCTATGACCCCCTTTGAGTGATCCTTTAATCAAATTGATATCAATTCATATCTGAGGCGCATAACATGTGAATCCTGTGCGTTGTTTCGAGTAGCCAATGGCTGCATAAACGGTGCCATAGGAAAAGATTGAAGAGCTGTTATTTGAATTTAATGGCCATCCATCAGCTATTATTGCGTGGAGACGTTTAATATTGCCATGCCTACTTGTTTATATGCCTTGCTGTTTATATGTGTATATGGTTACATTTAAAAAAACAAAGCTACAACTCTTGAATCTTACCTACAGCACCTTTTTTCATAAAAAGGACAATCAAATCTAAAATCAGCATTGGCTGTGTTCGTGCACCGCTGGGCACGGCCGGACACCGGAGAGGACCGGGTAGTATTGATGCTGCTGTTGCTGCTGCTGCCGCCTGAACAACACACCCCACACCTCCCTCCCTCCCTCCCTAATCACACAGTCTGCAGGGAAACAAGATCTCCCTCTCCCCCGTAACTCTCAGACATGCATGAGACACTGCGGCTCATGTTCTCCTCGACTCTGTGCGTGTGCGCGCGTATACGTGCGTGCGTGTGTGTGTGTGTGTCTACCTGGACGGGCTCCTGCTGCTTGAAGATGGGCGTGAGGTCGGGCAGCACCAGGCGGACGTACTCGTCCTTGGTGCACTCCTCGGCGATCAGCAGCACGTTGGGCAGCACGAAGGGGACCATGTCCGGGTTCACGAACTCCCCCGTCAGCACGGGCAGGATCCGGTAGACCACCACTCTCTGCGGGTGGGGCGGGGGGTTAACAGGGTGGGTTGACCGGAAGGGCATACGAAAAATAGAAACAATTCTGAATCGATTTACTACTTTGCAAAATTGTTTTCTTTTCGTCTTACTTTTCTCATCTGTCTTATATTCTTATATTGCCCTTGATATTTCACATTCCTGCTGCTCTTTAAACACTGGAAATACTGGAAATATTGTAAATATTCTGATCCCTCCAATTCTTGTTATTTGTATTATTCTTTTGCACAGAGCGGGCAATCTTGCTCAAGGATTCCTACGGGCAGCCTCCAACGCCCTCATGATCCAGTCCTCCCTTATTACAGTGTGTGTACACAGTATAACTACGTGCTGATGGTGGACGGTGTTACCTTGGGGAGCTTGGGCAGGACTTTGGGCAGGCCCTTGAAGAACTGGGACTCTCGACAGATCAAGCAGCCATTTTGGAATATGCATGTATGCAGCCATTGGCTACTCGAAACAACGCACAGGATTCACATGTTATGCGCCTCAGATATGAATTGATATCAATTTGATTAAAGGATCACTCAAAGGGGGTCATAGAAAACCCCCACAATAGATAGATCGATTTAGTATTTATTGACAGAAACATATAAACATAGATGACAGTCCACTTATACACATATTATGCACATTACACCCAAGTACACCATGGGAAGGTCTGGATCTATGCAAGGGTTTTTGTTTAATAATAAATGCATGCATACGAGGACTGAACAATTAAATCAACATATGATCGAAAATGCAATATAGCCAACTGTAAACGTATATCAGGATCAAGTGCTGCTGAGAGGCCCTAGCCTAGAAATGTCTTTAATGTGTGAAAATAAAATTAAAATATGTATATATATATATATATATATATCACAATATGACCTCTTTTTAAAGTACATTTTGTGTGTGTGTACAGCGCACGAGATGTATATGGATATGTATCATAATAGTACTATAATTTTCTCTGGTGTGCGTGTGTGTGTATGTGTGTGAGTGCGCCCGTGCGTACCTGGATCTGCACCGAAGGCGCCTCGAGGGCCGGTAGACCATGGGCAGCACGCTGTTCTTGATGTCCTCGCCGGCGTCTTGGTCAGCAGCAGGTCCATCTTCTGCAGGAAGATCAGTAGAATCTACACAGCCAGGGGGTGCGGGGCGAATGGGGTGGGGCCAGGGTGGATGGGGTGGAGCATTAGAAACATGTGGAGGGGGGGTGTGGTCAGAGGTGAACTCATGTGGTGTCAGGTGAGGATTCGTATATGCCATGCTTTGAGTGAGGTAGTGAGTGACAAGTTAAAGGAGCATTAGCGATAAAGTTAAAACGCTTAAAGGCGCAGTCCACCGGACGCCGTCGAGGCTCCTGTTGGGTCGTTAGGTTTTTTCATTTTTATTTAAAAACTTTGGACAGAAAATGTAAAAGCTTTGTCACTGGCGACATCCATTGGTAAACTAACATATTGGAAATTCTTGAATAACTCTACTGCCCACCACTGGGAGCCTCAATGTGGTCAATCGGTGGACTGCACCTTTAAAGGGGGCCCTAATATACCACAGGTGCGGGTGTCCACCTAGATGTATGCTGACTAGATCAGTTTACCAGTTGTTGGTACGGTCCACTGGGTAGGCTGGTAGTCGATCGAGTCAGTGTACATCTAGGTAGACACGCCCACTTGTGATGTCACTTTGTGACGCTAATCACGCCTCACACCTGGTGGTATAATATAGCCCCTTCAAATAAAACAAAAACACATTTCTTTCTCTAACAAATTACAATAAAATAAGGACATGAAAAGCCGTTAGTAGATGCTGTATTCTGGGCCAGGTAACACTCACCATATTGCTCGCCTGAGGAGGCGTAAGAAAGAAATAAAAACAGAAGAGAGACCATTCAATCCTTAGTCTAAGCCTCAAACGGTTACGGTTACGTCACAGCAAAACAAATCTAACTCGCACAGAAGGATCATGCAAAGCAAATGCCTAAAGCTATCCCATGCTAAATAAAAAAAATCAACAAACTGCAACCCGAACAACCAAATGTCTTTTTTGTTTGACGAAGGATTATTTTTAGAAGCCACTTCTTATAAACCTATGCTTAAAACGGTGCCATAGGAAAAGATTGAAGAGCTGTTATTTGAATTTAATGGCCATCCATCAGCTATTATTTGCGTGGAGACGTTTAATATTGCCATGCCTACTTGTTTATATGGCTTGCTGTTTATATGTGTATATGGTTACATTTAGATTTACACAGCCAATCAGCATTGGCTGTGTTCGTGCACCGCTGGGCACGGCCGGACACCGGAGAGGACCGGCTAGTACTGATGCTGCTGTTGCTGCTGCTGCCGCCTGAACAACACACCCCACCCCACACCCCTCCCTCCCCCTCCCTCCTAATCACACAGTCTGCAGGGAAACAAGATCTCCCTCTCCCCCGTAACTCTCAGACATGCATGAGACACTGCCGGCTATGTTCTCCTCGACTCTGTGCGTGTGCGCGCGTATACGTGCGTGCGTGTGTGTGTGTGTCTACCTGGACGGGCTCCTGCTGCTTGAAGATGGGCGTGAGGTCGGGCAGCACCAGGCGGACGTACTCGTCCTTGGTGCACTCCTCGGCGATCAGCAGCACGTTGGCAGCACGAAGGGGACCATGTCCGGGTTCACGAACTCCCCCGTCAGCACGGGCAGGGATCCGGTAGACCACCACTCTCTGCGGGTGGGGCGGGGGGTTAACAGGGTGGGTTGACCGGAAGGGCATACGAAAATAGAAACAATTCTGAATCGATTACTACTTTGCAAAAATTGTTTTCTTTTCGTCTTACATTTCTCATCTGTCTTATATTCTTATATTGCCCTTGATATTTCACATTCCTGCTGCTCTTTAAACACTGGAAATACTGGAAATATTGTAAATATTCTGATCCCTCCAATTCTTGTTATTTGTATTATTCTTTTGCACATTCCGCTGTATCCCCCATGTAATGAATCAACAATTTAGAATTCTAGAATTGTTTTTGAAATAGCTTTTGACCAAAGTTGTCTTTCACATAGATGACGTCATCAAGGAGCAGAATGGTTTTTGGCGGGCAATCTTGCTCAAGGATTCCTACGGGCAGCCTCCAACGCCCTCATGATCCAGTCCTCCCTTATTACAGTGTGTACACAGTATAACTACGTGCTGATGGTGGACGGTGTTACCTTGGGGAGCTTGGGCAGGACTTTGGGCAGGCCCTTGAAGAACTGGGACTTCTGCAGATTGTCCCGCTGGAAGAGCGAGTCAAAGTACTGCAGGGTCATGGCGCCCACGTCGTCAAAGAACGGCACCTGAATGCCGCATGCGCAAACACAAGACAGGTTAGCGATCAGGATGGGGGGGGGGGGGGGGGGAGGATAGGGGAGGACACCGACCTTGGTCATCTGGTCGGCGTCGGCCGGACGTTGGGTGTGACGCTCAGCAGCATCTTGACGTGGTCGCGCACCTCCTCGGGGATCTTGTTCAGCATGGTGCCGCTCATGCTGCTCAGCTGCAGGGGGCGGTAGAGAGCACCGCGTGTTGGGGCAATACAATACAAGACAAGACATGACTGGGATGGGAAGACACACACAAGCATGTTCCCCAGTCCTCGCCCCAAACCCCACCCCCACTCCCAGTCTACGCCCCCAAACCCCTCCCCCCCATACCCCCAAACTCCTCGCCCCCGGGGCCTCCTCACCTGGTCCAGCTGGCGGCTGAAGCTCTTGAAGATGTCGTGTTGGTTGACCGTGAACACGGGCTTGCCGTCATTGAAGACGGCGTGCATGATCACGCCCAGCGAGTACATGTCGGAGGCAGAGTCACAGCTGACGGACAGGATGTACTCGGGCGCCAGGTACTCGGGGTGGGGCAGGCACAGCGCCGGGAGGCTGGGCTCCCACTCCTTGCACTTGTACTTGGGCTGGAGGAGGAAGGAGAGCGAGGTGAAGATGATGGTGATGATGATCGATATACACACTTCACGTTATATTAACGCTTAACCCCACTGACTCCCACCCCCCATGTACACTAATGCGCTACATTAAAGCACATCTTTTCTTCTTTTTTACTAGATGAAGCCATTTCTGAATCGGATTCGGATTCTCCAAAGCCATCAGTGTGGACCCTGCTAGCCAGAGAGAGAGAGGGGGGCGGGGGCGGGCTACCTCTGCATCCGAGGGGTTGATGGAGGAGATGCTGAAGTCGAAGCCCATGATCTTCCAGGCGCCGCTCTTGTTTAGGATGATGTTCTCCAGACACAGGTTGCCGTGCACCATCTTCACCCCGCTGTGGAGGAACGTGAGGCCCTCCGAGATCTGCCGGGAGCCACGCCGGACAAATGAGACCGAGATGGTACAGTGCCATCTTGTGGCCAACGTTGAAGTCGTCACCGTCAGATATTATGTTGACGATCAACCGTTTTATGAACAATTATGATCATCTTTCAAATATGTTACAAAAATGAAATAAAAAAATGTAAATCACCGGCAGTACAGTAACAAGTAGCTCAACAAGTAGAGGTATATAAGAGTAGTTGTCTGGCAACCGGAAGGTCGCCGGTTTGATCCCCGGGCTCCGCCTCCTAGCTAAGTGTCGAGGTGTCCCTGAGCAAGACACCACCTAACCCTAACTGCTCCTGACGTGTTGGTTGTTACCTTGCATGGTTGGCACCGCCGTCGGTGTATGAATGTGAGGCAATACTGCAAAGTGCTTTGGATAAACGCGCTGTATAAATGCAATCCTTTTACTGTTTACCAAGTACCACAATCACTTGATGAGTCACACAACATTTCACACAATGTTTCTCATTTGCGCCCAAACAATCTACCGTCACCGATTGACCAAGGAACACCCACACTTACAAACATTAAAAGGTGGGGTTGGAGTCAAGCTGGCTCTGCTGCATTCAAGAGGCTGACGGCTAGCAGTTTGTCCATTTATCGGGTCCTTCTCTGTAACTAAATGTTGAATGCATTTCTGTAAAACCTGTATAAGCCTGAATGCTTTTGTGAATGCCGATTCTTCCTGGCTTCACATCTGCCAAATGTAGGCTTTAATTTTATTGAATTTAAATCACTTTGGCCTCTGATACCTAGTTAGTTAATCACATAATAACATACATTTACATAAATAACATCTGCTCTCTGGTATTTATTATTATTATTTGAATAACCTATTTGCTGCTACCTGCCCATTTGTATGTATGTTATGTATTGTAATGTATCTATGTGTATGTTTTCTTAATGCTGTGTTGAGTTATGTGTAGTGTGTGGATGTGTACAATAGGTATTAGGGTAGAGGTTGCTTGTACGTTCCCCTGTTCACCATGGTCCATCTAACCAACATGTTGTCTCCAATGTTTAGGGGTGTTGCTGTGATCACGACTGGATCTCTCTCAATGAAGTGCTCACCTGGAGGAGACCATACTTGGTCTCCACGTCGTACAGCTTGTACTCCTTGATGTCCTTGGGGACGGGGGTGGGCAGGTTGTCCCAGTGTCCCAACACGTTGGACAGGCTGGCGAACACCGGCTCCGTACAGAAGGCCAGGCAGTCTCTGGAAGGGGGGGGGGGGGGGACGGTGTGAATTAGCAGCCTCTCTCACACGATCATGCACGCTCATACTCATGCACACTCATACTCGCGCACACACACGCTCAAGCACGCTCCTACACGCTCACACACACACTCGCATGCAGGCACATGGCTGTTGAAACGCACCGAGACTCCTCCAGCGGGTGCTGCACCGTGAGCAGGCGAGGGTGCCGCAAACGGGTGAGCTGTTGCACGCCACGTTTGAGCGAGTCTACCACCTGGTCCTTGTCGAACTTCTGGTACTTGTCGATGATCTTCTTGTCGAACACAAACACCGCCACTTCCTGTGGGGACAGGAAGTCATACAAGGCATCAGACAGCGCATTGATTATTATGGTCTGTAGCTCCTGCAGGAGATTGGGGCCTATTTTTGCATACTAAAAGCTGCTCTTTTTGCTGTAAAGACTGTAAATAGTGTGGATATTCAGATTCTTTCCCATTCAATTTGTGATATTTGTGGTATTTGTATTGCTCTGTTCTGTTCCTTATTTTATTAACTTTACTGCAAATAGAATAGCGAGAACAGTTCGGTCTGCAGAAAATGACTTCACTTTACTGTAACGCAGCCTTTAAAGCCAGGAGAAGACAACACTAACGCATATAACAATATTAAAAACCCAAGATGATTGAGATATAGTCGCATATCACGATATCGATATGTTGCCTAGCGATAGGGGGAGGGTGTTGGGATGGTCTAGGAATGGTTCGGTTGTTAAAGTCCCAGTGGGTTCCAAACCCATACCCGACCTGCTACATAATCTGTCACACACACACACACACACACACACACACACACACAGAACCTGTTTGGTGGACTTCTTGGTGCCGTGGTATATCCGCCAGCAGAGACCCGGCCCGCCGCTGGCGATGTGGCGGCCCACCTCAAACTCCCGTGTGACCGGGTTGCCCATGACGGCGCTGGTGACGTCTGCCGTCACCTTGGTGACGGTGCTCTTGAGCTTGTTCAGCATGGACTCCATGTTGGGGGGGAGGGGGGTCGGGGGGCTGGGCAAGGGTCCACATGTAAAAATTATAACATTACACAATAAAGCGTATTCTACACACTAGGCAGCAACAACAAAACTATGGGCCACGATTTGATATTCATATAAACGAGGTACAGTATACATACAGATTCAAGATTTCTTTATTGCCATATGTAACAATGGACAATGGAATAATAACTCCCCATTCACTCCTGTATTCAGTATTCTTCTAAACACATTCTAAACAACAGTCCAAGTACCTAGTGAGTACAGGGTTAGGAGTTTTCTTCTGAACAGGATTCTGAACAGGATTCTTAAGTGAAGTGACATGTTAAGTTGGAAACAGTGTATCATTAAGACTCAACCAATCAGCAGCAGGGTTTGTTAGTTTTAAGGGCGTCCTGTGTCATCATCATGAGCAGAGGAACTAACATGTACATGTGAGAGATGAAGTTAAGAGTGCATACAGCAGATATACTGAACACAGTACATGACCACATGTTGGATTCATACATGGTGGATCGTTCTGTGTATAAATATATATATAAATATAAATATATATGATGGTGTCTGGATAAAATAAGAGCCTTCCAGTACCATACGTTTGGCTATAGTCATGGTGCGTTCCAGTTGTACTCGGAAGTCGGAATTTACACCTTTCCAAATGGGAAGTCGAAGGGGGAACGCCAGAAGAACGTCACCAACCCCGACTCCCGAGGTAGATGCACCGCGGCACACAGTTCCCCGCGTTGCGGTTTGTTTGCTCGGGGTGGGTGAGGTTCCTCCGACTTCCCCCCTCAACGCTTCTGACACGGAAGCCGGAACTCCGACGTTCACGCACAACTGGAACGCGCCATTAGCACAAGTGACAGCAGACGTAGCACATAGCATGCTAGTGGACATGTTATCGCTTCACGGCGACGCCTCCTCCGCCATCGACACGCGACCGCTCCCCGTATTTACCTACTGCTGCACGAATGTTATCCGAACGTTTGACTCCCAGGAACACCGTGTTGTTGTGTACATATGTCAATAGTTGTGGCGGTAGAGAGCCATGTCTTCCAGCGCTGCGAGTTCGCTAGCTTCCAGCGAGCTATCCTGCTACCCTACTTTCGGTATCCGGCCCCGCCCCCTGGACACGTGACCCATGTGCGTCACCAGGGCTTCCACGAGTATTTATAGACTCTGGATGGAGCGGACAATCGTACATTATTAGTATATTTATTTAATAATTTATATTATTACTATTATAATATATTATAATATTCATCATGTACAATACAATAATACCTTTAAGGTTTTTAGATGTATCAAGGCCTCTGTTGGCTCTTGTAATAAAGAATGTGTTATCTTTGATTGGTGTGAGTAACTTTGTTTTGGCTGTTAATATTCTTTCCAGTCCCTGCTTACCCGATTGTTTATTTCAATAAAACTAAGCTTTTATTTCTTGGAGTGCAATTCCCCAGGTGGTGTCTGTTGTTTCTCCTCTTACTGTTCCCACCACACCAACAATACACTTGCACACTTTACAAAAGAAAACCATGAAAACATCAAGAATAAAGCTTTTATTGAATAAGGGCTAGATTAATTGTCATAAAGTGCTTCCGAAATTACCATCAAGAAATGCAAAAGCCAAACGAAAGCCAGACAGTACACTAAAATAAACATTTTACCATAAGTAAAAATAAAGTCCCCTCAAATTGTTCTATGGCTATTTCCAAACAGTTTTTCAAGTGTTAATCGTCAAGTGTTTTGGTCCTCTAAGTTATGGCTGAACTAAATCTAGAAAAAATATAACCATATCACTAATGAAAATTAATAACAGCATCTCAGATATAAACACCTTTTAAACCCATCATACAACAGTGCCTAATTTACATATATTTCTCCTTAACAAGTCATGCTACAAATAATAATCCATTCAGCATAACAGACATGACAAACAACATACATAAGAGGTTAGTGCCGAACAACAGAGTACCTTCTGAACCGTCCCTTCTCTAGATTCATATTTAGGCAATGCACAGCCCTAGGAGATGATTAAGTAGCAGCACAAACTATGCTTAAAAGTAGTGTGAAACCTCCAAAAGAGACCAATGAGGAAAAATTAGATACAGTGCTTAAAAAAAACCTAAAATATGTATTCGTGAAAATGAAAAAAGGTGGTGGAGCAGTGTAGCCACACCCGTGTAGAAATGGACCAGCAAAACAGCAATTTTTCCCCTGATAAGCACTACTTCAGAAAGACCCCCCACCAAGGCACTGAAGCTGCGCCCCCACACCATGCCCACTCAGAAGAGGCCCCTCAGAAGGTGGCGGAGAAGTGTTGCAGGAAGACGACGGGGTGGTGCTTCTGGAAGTCCTTCAGCAGCCGCCGGCGGGCCCTGGCGGGCAGATGGTCGCCGCGCACCACGTCGCTCAGCAGTCGCTTGAGGCTCTGCAGGGTCGCCGCCTCCCGCTGGTCTTCGTACTGCTGCGGCGTCACCTGCTGGCAGAAAGTGAACGCTGCAACGGGGGGGGGGAGAAGGGAGACAGGTGGGGGTGTGTTACAACAGTCAGGGCTCATTTCAAGGGGCCCTACTATATCACATTGCAAGCAGTCTCAAAATTGTCATAAGATGAGATAGAACTTCATTAATCCCAAAGGAAATAATAGCTATGGAAGCATTATTTGTTCCCGGCGTTCACACTTCGGCCCCTGGAGGGAGCCACTGAGACACAGCCGCCGAGACCGGCAATCAGCCGTATTGGAAAGGTCTGCGCCTTGTGAGAGGAACTCGGCAGCAGCCAATCAAGGCCCTGTATTCAGGACATAAATAGGAGAGGACCTGGGAAGTGGGGGTCGACGTTGAAGTGGTGGAAGTTGAAGTGGACGTAGAAGAAGAAGAGGAAGAGTTGAGATTAATGCGCTGTGTGAGTTCTGTGAGAGTAAAAGAAGTGGCTGTGTGCCTTTGAACGTTTGAGAACCAGTTTCGTGTATGACCCTTGCCTGCCTGACTACCCTCCCGCCTGCCTCGCCCTGATCTGTATGAGACTTCGTCCCGGTGTACTAGACCCTGCTTATGGACTACGATGAATATATTAGATTACGGACTTGGCACTGCTATTAACCATGAACTTTCCCTCCCCATTACAGTCGATAAAGTGTATTTCATTTAATCCTGGTGTGGAACTTGAATTCATAATTTTTCAGTCTCGTGAACACATCACACATAAGATACATTCAGTAAAAAAGTTAACTAGAATAGAAAAGCTGTCAATGATATTGAGACAGAGGTGGCAAAAGTACACACATTCTGTACTTAGGTAAAAGTACAGATACTTGTGTAAAAAAATCATGTTCATCATGTTTAGGTTGAGGTCGCTCTTGATGTTGGGAACACGTGATGCAATGACGTAAAAAAAAAACGACAATTCCCCTCAAATGCAATAAAACTAAAGTAACAAGTCCCGTTTTGAACATGTAATGAGTAGAAAGTACAGATATTAGTGTTTAAATGTAGGGAGTAAAAGTAAAAAGTTGTCAAAAAAATAAATACTAAAGTACCGTATTTTCGGACTATAAGGCGCACTTAAAATCCCTGCTAATTTTCTCAAAAATCGACCAGTGCGCCTTAATTAATTCCGGTGCGCCTTATGTATTAACCTCGAACCGATTTTATGGTGGTACACGGCGCTCAAACATCTTGTCAAGCAGCTACGCTTAATGGATTGTCGGCCGCATTTACGGCTACCGCGGAGTAATATTGATGGATTGTCGGCGCATTACGGCTATCCGGCGTAAATACTTGATGGATTGTCGGCGCATTACGGCTACCGCGGCGTAATACTAGCCTTGCGGAGTAATACGTACTGTGCTTCAACATACCGGTAATATTATGGTGTGTGTATAAGGACTGAAGATGAAGAATTTGATGGATTAGTGGATGAGGAATTGAACTGAAAAAGTGAGTGTATTGTTTTGTATTTTATGTGTTACAACTGAACAATGTTGAGAGTTATTGTGAATGAGTTGAAATAAAGTTCGATTTATCTGACTGTTTTTGTGTTGCTTAATGCGCCTTATAATGCGGTGCGCTTATAATCCGGTGCGCCTTATGTATGAAAAATAGACCCGTTCATTGACAGTGCGCCTTATAATCCGGTGCGCCTTAATAGTCCGGAAAATACGGTACAGATACCTGAAAAATCTACTTAAGTACAGTGACAAATTATTTGTACTTCGTTAACTTCCCATCACTGTATTGAGAGTATTGCACATATCAAAAAGTACTATTGCACATTATTGTTCTTAGTGTCCCGATGTTTCAACTGTCCTTTCCTTTCTGTCATTTGACAAAAAATTCCTACAGGTTTGTTACGTCTCCCACACTTGTGTCCGTGTATTGATCTGTGTTTTCTGTTCTGTTCCTGTTTCCCCCTCAGGTGTCCTGTCAATCAAGCCCACCTGTGTCCAATCATCCCCCTGCCCCTGTCTGCCAATCAGAGAGCAGTCCGTCGCATATATCTGTACTCCGTGTTTGGGTGTGAGGGAAGGAGATATATATGCTGTTGTTAGTTTGTTGAGTTTGGTGTTTGTGTGTTAAGAGTCGTGTTGTGAAGTTCGTCCTCCATTAAGATTGATTGTTTCTATTCCTTGTTTAGTTGTCTGTACTCAGTACTAGGGCTGTCAATTTCCCTGAGAATACAGGTCGAATGCGACTACACGGAAATGATCAATAGTCGAACGATAGTCGACTATGCAGGTTTACATATTATATTACGCAAGTCGTGCTAAGAACGCTTAGAATTACCAGGTGCGTTGCGTGTTTTATCCACTAGAGGGAAATAACCAATAGAAAACCATAGCGCTGTGCGTTTGTTGACCATAATCAATGAAAGCGGACAAAAGAAATGCCATGTCTCACAAGATGAAAAAAAATTACATTTATTACATCATCTCATCTGCGTCCGACTGCAGCATAAGTTACAAATAACGTGCAAAACGGAGAATTTGACAAAATTATTTTATAATATGTATCGCGAGATTTGCAATCGACTGACTGTTTGGCAGTGGACCTGTTCATAATTTTTACATAGTCAACCTGTATTCGACTTTTGAATTTCGACCTGACAGCCCTACTCGGTACAGTGTTTTTGTTTAGTTTTGGCCTCAAGCACAGGGAAAAGGTGAATAGGTAAGACACCCATGGGTTTACATTTCCACCACGTAGCCTTACGTTTGTTACAATCCACCAGGTAAGGAGTAGGTGCCACACCCTGTAGTCTATTTTAGGATCCGGTTTCTGTGATAGTATAGATTATTGTTGCACTAGATTAGGACGGCACGTTTTGGTTTATGATTTCTTTGCTTTGGCGCCGCTCGTAGTTCCCTTGTTCCCTGTGGTATAATAAAAATATTATTCCTTTTACTCGAACCTTGCTTGGACTAGTGTTGCCACGCCACACACCCTGCTCTGCGCAGTGTTAGGCCCTTCGGACAATTTCCACCAGAAGGGTCGTAACAAGGTTCATCCATGTAATTTGAACGGAGTAACGCCTGTCTGTAGCCAATACTAAACAAAGAATTACTTAAGAAAATTTTTACCGACTTGTTTTTATGTGATGTCGTCTTTTTAATGGCTTTATTCTTTATCTATTTTACTTCTTGTGACAACGGTCTTCATTTAACGATGATCTTATTTAGCTTTTGTTTGGCCTTTGTTCGGCTTTGTTCTGCTTTTATGGTTTGGTATTTCCTCTTGTCCCGTCATACAGAGAACCCGTGCCAGAAGACGTTTCAGATTTAGTTTAGTTTTGCACCGCAACTGCATCCCTGAGAGATGCGCATAGAAGTACAGACCGTGTTTCTCTTCCCCCCCCCCCCCCCACCACAGTTCCTCTGACATTTCTCAGTCGTTTACTCACACACGCATGGGCTAAAGCTATGTGAACTTGGGGGTTTTTTGTATGATAATGTGCACTGGCTGGGGTGGGTGGCTGTTTTGTTTTGGAAACTTACTACCAATGGAGTCTGGGCTTTTTCCTTTTTGCATGTCTCGCAGTATCTTCCTCACGGCTTCAAGCAGGCAAGCCGGGGTCTGCAACAGCAAAAGACGTAGATGTAACATGATTTAAAAATATCTAAGCGTATATACACAATACAACAACGTAAAATAGAGTAAAGTATCTAGTATGAACGCACTACGTCCAACATCCTTATTGGATATGCAAAAGGAATAGTACACAGTATAACAAATGTCACGGCTGGAAAAATAGATCATGGATAGATAATCGAATGACAGTAAGTAATAGTAGGGGCAGTAATTCAATTAGATGCAAATGTAGGAACTAAAAAATAGCTGATAGCTTCTGTGTAATGTTACCTTATACTTTAATTAACTATAATTACCTTAAACTTATAAAAGGCATGAAGGTATGTATGCTGATTTGAGCCGAAAAGGGTTTTTATTGAAATCGAAAATAAACCTTGAAGATTTGCATGTGATTGTCCATGAGAAACAGGACCAGGGTTTCGCTCTGTGCTCGATTCAGCTTGTGGTTCTGAACCACGGCCTTCTGGAAGGTTCGAACCACAAACATCCTGTTGCCGATCTGAAAAGGAGAAGAACCATCGCCATGGTAAGACGTACGTGTGTGTGTGGTGTGTGTGTGTGTGTGTGTGTGTGTGCGTGTGTGTGTGTGTGTGTGTGTGTCAGGGTTCCCACACTATAGTCATTTTCAAATTCAATGACTTTCCATTACTTTTTAAGCACTCGGTAGGACATTTTCCATCACCAAAAATAACCTATACAGTACTGTACATCCACCATAAAAAAATAAATAAACAAAATAAAAACTCTTTGCGATTCTCCCCATCTGCGACCATACGCCGTGGATCCAAAGCGGACATGCACTGAACGAGTGTGTACTTGATAGGTGCTTTCTCCAGCAGCTTCGCCACTGTTCTACTCAAAATATCTGTTTTGAATTCAAGCACCCGGAGTTCGCAAATTATTTTTTTCTTAGAAAGCAAAGCCTTTAGAATATGTTCTGTCACAAAACCCAAATTTTTTTCACATCAGTGATTTTCCTTTTTTGAGGGGTCCATTTTCATTAGCTTTACTGCTGTTGGTGATTATTTCAAGATGGGTGATTTAATAAATCTCTGCATTAGACCCCTAATCATGCGCTGCATATCCTCACATAAGAATGGTAGCATAGGTGCGTCTGTCTGGTAAGTCGTAAGAAACGGTGCAAGTTGCTCAGCTACCGAGAGAAAAAGGTTCACTTTAGCAGTCAGAAGGGGGTCACTGCACATACTGTCGATACTCAGTGTTGTAATGTAACGAAGTACAAATACTTCATTACTGTACTTAAGTAGAATTTTCACGTATCTGTACTTTACTTCGTTATTTATATTTCTGGCAACTTTCACTTTTACTCCACTACATTTACTAAATAAAATGTATACTTTTACTCCGATACATTTCTCCTAAGCATCTTCGTTACTTGTTACTACAAAATAAAATCATTCGAAATTTGTTAAGACTGCAGGTTTGACGAATCACGCACGAAACCCACCAGACGCGCAAAGCGCATGCGCTTTACTTCCGCTCCCATGTTAATGCATGTCGCGGTTCCCACTGGCCACGGGCGGACAGATTTGTTTCCTGAGCGGAATTTTCCATGCGTCCCTGTGCGCAATCTCATAGAAATACATTGTATATGCACAATATCTGCATCATATTAAGTTAAATTAAGTTAAATCAAATAGTACATTTTGCATACAACCAAAACATCCATCCATCCATTCTCGTCCTGCTTATCCGGGGTCGGGTCGCGGTGGCAGCCGGCTAAGCAGGGCCCCCCAGGCTTCCTTCTCCCCAGCCACACTCCTTAGTTCCTCCTGGGGGGTCCCGAGGCGTTCCCAGGCCAGATGAGATATATAATCCCTCCAGTGAGTTCTGGGTCCCCCCCTCCAGGGGCAGCAGAATGCAGTAGACGCATTTCCACGGGCCACCCTCCCTGCATGCGCGTGTGTGTGTTTGGCGGCCGCCACTTCCCGCTGTGTGTTGTGTGACCAATATGCGTGGACTAATAAAGATCTTCTTCTTATCATAGCATCTAATATCAATCATTCCCGCGTCTGGTAACAAGTAAGCGCAGCAGTACACGTGCGCATTGCGTGTCTGGTGGGTTCAGTCCACGTGCACGAAAGCGTCCGTCCGCGTCTGGTGGGTTTCGTGCGTAATAAGTCCCGCATGTCAGTAGAACGACTGACGCCATCATGGAAGCACCTGCTGCAGGCTCCGCTGCTGAACGTTACAACCCTGGGTAACAGACTACGAGCAGCCCGATGACAGTAGTGAACTCGGTGAACTCCGTGTGACGAGATAACGTTTCAAACCCGTGGCCGTATTTGCAAGAAATTTTTTCGGTACGTTGGAGTGAAAGATTCTTCCTACCGGATGAAGTGCTCAGTTGTTTATGATAAAAAACATCAGTGACATAACGGTTTATTGCCACGGATCAAGGAGCCCTTTTTCTCTATTGTTGATGTCAGCTCTCTCAAAATATGCTGTTTGGTCCTTGAATTTGAAGGAATTGTGCCTTGAAGTCATTGAATTAATGTGAAGGTGTGGGAACCACAATAAAGTCTCATAATCAAAATTCTAACCGTTAACTTTTTTTTTTTACTTTTACTTCCAATACTTAACTATATTTAATATCAGAAAATTACTTTTGATACTTAAGTACAGTAACTATCAGATACTTTAAGACTTTTACTCAAGTACATTTCTAAAAGGTGACTAACGTCTACTAAAGTCATTTTCTGGTAAGATACTTTTACTCAAGTATCGCTTTCAAGTACTTTATACAAAACTGTCGATACTGTAAAAAAGATTTTTACTTTCAAACTGCTGGCTTGCCTTTTCTTTATTTCACAATGCTTTTGTCCTTTCATATGGCTTTTGACCGCAGCTTCACCCATGTTAGACGTCAAACTTTTTCTTGCATTAAAAACATCCTGCCCTGTATTTGTTCGTTTTGTCCTCTTGAAGCCAGTCCTTGTACTCTTCTTTTTCCATCCAATTTGGATTAAAGATGCACTTGCCCGGCATTTTTGCAGATTTTTGTTGCCTATTTTAACACTTGAATATGCAATGCTAACACTGAAAGTCGTGCTCGTCGCGCAGTCCTGTAGGTCTGTTGTACGCCCCTCCCCCACCCACTGCACAGGCCTAACGAGTGACCACGCTTTTGTACATTTTAAATATTGTTTTAAAGATTGTTTTAAAAGATGTTAAGCGCGTACTTATTGCAAAAATAATTAGCTTATTCCATGACTTTCAAGCACCTTTTTAATTTTTATTTTGGATTTTACCACAATGAAATTCCATGACTTTCCAGGTTTTTAAGCACCCGTACGAACCCTGGTGTGTGGTCGGTGACCGGGTTTAACCTAGCCAGAGTTAAGAGTCTGGTTGGGGTGAGGCTGCACACAGGTTAAACCAGTCATCACCACGTACACACACACACATACACACACACACACACGCACACACACGCACACGCGCTAGCGGTGTAGCACCTGCTCCGTCCGCAAACATAAGCAACTGTGCAACAATTATCATCCATAACTAGAGACAAAGATCACACAAAAGCCATCGCTTTGTCTGAGCTGCTCTATTTACCCATCGAGAATTAATAAAATTTCCATCTCAGATTATGTCGGGCAGGTGCGCGTGGGTGATCGCTAAGCAAATACGGCCGAGTGTCAGATTGCTGTAAACTGACCTACGGCGAAACACAAGTCCCGTTAAAAACTAGCCCCAGGAGCTATTGCTATGCTTACAACATAAGCATAGCAATAGAATAATAAACAATAGAGTAAGAAACAATAGAATAATAAAATACATTTGCAAATTTACAGTGAATAAGCCTCAGCAAAAATATAGGCAAGATATTCAGTAAGCAAAACAAAAAAGCTTTTGGCAATGGTATTGAGAAGTAGTATTGCATATGAGGATGAAAGGTAATATGCAAAGATGGCAGGCTAGCAAGCGCTCACCTGTTTGTGCAGGCGGTAGGCGTCGTGGAGGGCCGCACGTGCCATGAAGGCCAACAGGCGGCGCAGTTCGTCCCGCGTGCTGGCGTCCAGCAACCGCAGACACAGCTGGGAGGCCTTCAGAGCGTCCTGGGCCCTGCCCCGCTCTGGAAGACAACGAGACAAATGCATTTCTATATCGATTTTATCCAAAGTGCTTTACAGTATTGCCTCACATTCACCCATTCATACACCGACGGCGGTGTCAACCATGCAAGGTAACAACCAACACGTCAGGGGCAGTTAGGATTAGGTGTTGTCTTGCTCAGGGACACCTCAACACTTAGAGCAGAGCCCGGGGATCGAACCAGGAACCTTCCAGTTGCCAGACAACCGCTCTTATACATCCTGAGTTACTGCCGAGACATGAGTTCAAGAAGAGCCGTTGGTGTTGTTTGTGTTAGCGCCTTGATCGGTGAGAAACAACATTTTGTTCCTGTATACCGTGTATGTGGAATGAAACGACAAACAAAACTTGATTACTCGAGGCTTCCCCCTTAAATTTATCAAAACACTTTAATTTTATTAATTAATTAACTTTAAATTTTATTAACTATGGACGTTTCACTTAATTAATCAAATTCTTTAATTTGGAACCATAACGGTTTGCCTTTTCCGACAGTCAGTTGGCGGCAGCCAATCGATAAGGCAAGAACGAATTCGCCAATTTCGTTTTTCCCGACAAATTCTCACCTAGCAGGGGCCCAGGGCGGCGGCGTGCACATCCGGCGTTAGCGCCCGGGCCAGCAGCGTGCGCGCCGCCGTCATTCTTCTGGGGCCGCCGTAGTGCTTGGCCACGAATGTTCGAAACAGCAGCCGCTTGGGGGCACCTCCGGCTGCTCCCGCCCCCTCGGCGAGCTTCTCCGCCCCCTCTGCCAGCTGCTCCGACCCCTCTGCCAGCTGCTCGGCCGCCGCCACGATCAGCCGGTCAGGGAAAGAGCTCCAGGCAGTCCGGCGGCGGCTGCAAGCCACGTCGTTCCAGGTCTGAGAGAGAAGACCACAGACATGAGAGAGAGAATGAGAGAACACAGGACAGAAGAGAGACGGAGACATACAGAGAGAGACCATACTTATATAGTACTAGAAGAGAGAGAAGAAGAGATTCTCTATGCAGCCCGTTTGTCTAAAGATGACACCTGGTTGATGTTGTGGGAACAGTCCGAGGAAGGGAGAGAGAGAGCGAGCTTTTCCATTTGGCCTCGTAGATTATCTATTGCAGCCTGCCATGTCTGGGCGGGAAAAAGACTATAAAGCGTATGAACTCCTTTGTCTCTTGGGCTACTTCACTCTCAGACCCCACTGTTGGTGTGTCTGACTGAGAATAACCCATCAGCGCTGATTATATGTATTTGATATTTAATAAATGTTTGTCGACTATACTGGTCTAAAATCCACTGGTGAGTTGTTTCTTATTAGTTAACAGATTTCCACCACAGTGACAGAGAGACAGAGAGAGACAGAGACCATCAGCATGCTCTACGGAGGACACTCAACATGAGCTCCTATGAAGTGAAGTTCAGACCATCGCATTAAACAGAAAAGGACTCGTATATTATATTATTTATAATATACACAATTTTCATTTTCACTGAAAAACAATATTAAAAGAATGATGTGACACGTTGTTGTTGGGGCCTGTAAACACAAACAAACATGTTTTGTTTTACATCTGGAGAAATAAAATGTGCAGGCAAGGACATCTCTGCCAGCACTACAGTACTGCATATAAATGTATATATTAGGGGTCGACCGACATGGTTTTTTCTGGGCCGATACCGATTATTAGTAATTAGGGGTCGATAATCGGCCGATAATCGGATCTGATATTCATCATTTTTCCTATTATTGGAATCGTTATTTTGTATGATCTGATTGCCAATTAAATGAAAACATTTTCTCTGATGCAGTCGCCTCTCTCTGGCTCAATGTCCCGCCGGCAGCATTATTGATTGGCTACATCACAGGTACAAAAAGCCAATCGGTCTGCAGTGTTTCGGCTCGACACGCCCATTTGGGCGTGTCCATTTATACTTTCGGCTTTTGTGTTATTTCGGCTGCACCGCCAATCGCCAATCGTAGCGAATGGGCGTGTCGAGACAAACACTGATTGGCAACCTCTTTCCCACGTGTCTCCCACAAATACGGAGTACAGATTGGCTGTTTTGTACCCGTGATGTATAGCCAATCAATAATGCTGCCGGCGGGACATTGAGCCAGAGAGAGCTGACTGCATCAGAGCCGCCTGCAAGGACTGCATTTTGCCGCAAGGAGCGCATTTACATTTAAAAATTTTAATCGGCAATCAGATCACACAAAATAACGATTCCAATAATCGGAAAAATTATGAATATCGGATCCGATTAATGGCCAGGCCGATAATCGATCGACCCCTAATATATATCTATGGACAGACACTGTGAACACAGACCGGGGCAGGTTGAGCATGTGGTGCAGCTCCCGCTCCAGGCAGGTGTTGGCGATGACCAGGTCCTGGCGCCCTGGGCCCAGCGGCGGGGTCGCCCGCGACGGGGCCCGGCCGGGGGACGCCAGGATGACCTCCAGCACGGGCAGCTCCACGATCTGCAGCAGGTGCAGGAGGGTCTGCTGCCTCCACAGGTCCTCCACCACTGCAGGAGGAGGAGACGGTGGAACATAACCATTACGGACTCCCTTGTTATAACCCCCCCCACCCCCGGGTGTGAGCGTTTGATGAGCCAGTCCAACAGCCAAGCACGTTTTGGTGGTATAAATAGGAGTACTTTAAATGGTAAATAGTAGGGATGCACCGATACCGATACCAGTATTCGGTATCGGTCCGATACTGTGCTCATGTACTCGTACTCGTTAAACTACTCCGATACAACCGCACCGATACCACTTTGGCAACGCAACGTTAACCTTGTAATATTCTTAGCCAAGGAATATTGAAATAAAGAGATGCAACCGAGTAGTCGTTTATGGATGTTTAATAGCAACTGCGCATGGTACCGAGCATGGGCGTAGAATTTAGTGGGACGCTGGGGACATGTCCTCAACAATTAACGGAGCACCCCCCCCCCCCATCAGAACCACGAATTAACGGAGCACCCCCCCCGCCATCAGAACCACGAATTAACAGCGCACCCCCCCCATCAGAACGGCGAATTAACAGCGCCACCCCCCCATCAGAACCCGGGCGAATTAACAGCGCAACTCCCCATTCAGAACCCGGCGAATTAACAGCGCACCCCCCCCCCATCAAAACCACTGAATTAACACGCGCACCCCCCCTCCATCAGAACCACGAATTAACAGAGACCCCCCCCCTCAGAACCACGAATTAACAGACCCCCCCCCATCAGAACCGCGAATTAACAGCGCACCCCCCCCCATCAGAACCACGAATTAACAGCGCACCCCCCCCATCAGAACGGCGAATTAACGAGCACCCCCCCCATCAGAACGGCGAATTAACAGCGCACCCCCCCATCAGAACGGCGAATTAACAGCGCACCCCCCCATCAGAACCACGAATTAACAGCGCACCCCCCCCATCAGAACGGCGAATTAACAGCGCACCCCCCCCATCAGAACGCGAATTAACAGCGCACCCCCCCCATCAGAACCGACGAATTAACAGCGCACCCCCCCCATCAGAACCACAAATTAACAGCGCACCCCCCCCCATCAGAACCACGAATTAACAGCGCACCCCCCCCCATCAGAACCACGAATTAACAGCGCACCCCCCCCATCAGAACCGCGAATTAACAGCGCCCCCATCAGAACGGCGAATTAACAGCGCACCCCCCCATCAGAACGGCGAATTAACAGCCCCCCCCCCCCAGAGACGCTGACTGAGCCCCGCGCCTCACGGGAGCGTCATTGCGCATCCTTGGCGCAATATCTGTGATGTCCACCAATGTCCTAAACAACAACACGTCCTTGGTACCGAGTATTCCGACTGACGTATGTTGGATGGTTCTGAAATAGGTTACATTTCATTGAAATGTGTGGCAGTGCCGTTATAATTTGTTTACCGTATTTTTCGGACTATAAGGCGCACTTAAATCCTGTAATTTCTCAAAAAATCGACAGTGCGCCTTATAATCCGGTGCGCCTTATTATTAACCTCGACCGATTTTATGTGGTACACGGCGCTCAAAAATCTGTCAAACCGCACCGCTTGATGGATTGTCGGCGCATTACGGCTACCGCGGAGTAATACTTGATGGATTGTCGGCGCATTACGGCTACCGCGGAGTAATACTTGATGGATTGTCGGCGCATTACGGCTACCGCGGCGTAATACTAGCCTTGCGGAGTAATACGTACTGGTGCTCAACATACCGGTAATATTATGGTGTGTGTATAAGGACTGAAGATGAAGAATTTGATGATTGTGGAAGAGGAATGAACTGAAAAGTGAGTGTATTGTTTTGGTATTTTATGTGTTACAACTGAACAATGTTTGGAGTTATTGTGAATGAGTTTGAATAAAGTTAGATTTATCTGACTGTTTTGTGTTGCTTAATGCGCGCCTTATAATGCGGTGCGCCTTATAATCGGTGCGCCTTATGTATGAAAATAGACCCGTTCATTGACAGTGCGCCTTATAATCCGGTGCGCTTTATAGGTCCGGAAAATACGGTAAATTGTTCACAGTCAGAAAGTGAGGAACATCTGATGAAAATTGAAAATAAAACATGTTTTCAAAGTCATTAGAACTTTAATGGTTGTATTAAGTACTCGGTATCGGTATTCGGTATCGGCAAGTACCCAAATGTAAGTACTTGTACTTGTACTCGTCTGAAAAAAAGTGGTATCGGTGCATCCCTAGTAAATAGCAGTGGTAGAATTTCCATCCTTAAATATTCTTATTTGTATTAATAATGACTCAAATGGTAAGTGGATTGCATTTATGGAGTTTTTCCCCAAAGAACTTGACAAACATGCGAGTCAGCAACAGCCAGCTCACCGGGAGCAGTTAGGGAGTCAGGTGCCTCGGTGGACGGAAGGTCGCTCGTTCGATCCCCGGGCACCGCTTAGCCAAGTGTCAGCAAGACACAGCCGCCGCCGTCGGGGATGGAGCCAGGACCACCGCTCTACCTCCTGAGCTACTCCCCCGCCAATAGACCACCCCGCACTGTGTGTGATGGACATAGCGACAGGTGTGTGTGTGTTTCATTACCGGCTTTGGAGAGGAAGGAGGAGGAGGAGGAGGAGGAAGAGGAGGGGGAGGAGAGAGAGGGCTGTAGGTTGATGCTTCTCAGCAGCCTCTCCACCCTCCGGTCCGAAGGGCCCACCGCCAGCGGGTTGGAGATGGTCCGCAGGGCATTTAGCCTGGAAACAGTCAACAATCACCGGTACAATGAAGGTGCTGTAACTACGATTAAGATCAGAGAGAGAGAGAGCGAGAGCGAGAGAGAGCAGAAGAGAAATTGGCTCATACAAAGAGATATTCTCAATGCGCATTTCACTCTCAAGCTTGGCGGTATGCCCTTTCTAACCATCCATCCATCCAATCCATTATCCTTTCTAACCAATTACACTCAAATAAATCTTTAGTTTAAGAGTCCTGTTTGTGCCCCTTTTGCGCCAAACTGTACAAGCAGCTCAAGTAAATTGTAGCTTTGGACCCACCGGGATGCCTTCTTCTTCTTTGACTCGAGCTCTCCTGGCGACACGTTTTCGGTTTCAGCCTCCTTGGAGCCGGCGGTGGCGCGCCCCGGCTGGGAGATGTTGCCCTCCAGGAAACGGTAGAGACTGCCGCCGGCGTCCTCGAACGCCGCCTCCGCATCGCGGCGGAAGAGCTTGGCGCCGACGGGCTCGAACACGCCGGCCTCCATCAGCGCCTGGCACAGCCGCGCTGCTTTGAGCCGCGACACCTCGCTGGCGCGGAACGCCACGCTCTGCATCAGGTGGCTGAGCACGGAGTCCACGGCGTCGGCTCCCGTGAAGCAGGCGGCGTGGACGCGCAGGTGCCGCCGCCGGCTGCGCACCTCCACGTGCGCCCGTAGCGCCTGGATGATGTCATGCCACAGGTGTGTCGCGCGGAAGGGTCCAGAGAGCCCTAGTCACGGAACACACAAAAACACACTTACACAAAAAAAAATAAAAGGGTACTGTCAAAAAGGGTCAAGTCAAGTCAATTTTATTTGTGTAGCCCTTAAATCACAATCAAAGGGCTTCACAGGCCAGACTATTATGGGCCAGGTGATTATGACACTGGATTGCATGGTTTGCATTTATATAGCGCTTTTATCCAAAGCACTTTACAGTATTGCCTCACATTCACCCATTCATACACCGACGGTGGCACAATGCTTGCACTGCTGCCTCACAGCAAGAAGGTCCTGGGATCGATTCCCACCTGGGGCGCTATTGACTGTGGGGTGCCCAGGTGGGTGATCTCCAGCCTTTCTGTGTGGAGTTTGCATGTGCTCCGCGGGGTCTCCTTACGGAGTAAAAGAACCCCAATCAAAAACATGTGAAGATCTCCTCCCCTGACCATGATGTGGACGTAAAACCTGGAGCTGTTGGTCCCCGGGCGCCGTCGAGATGGCTGCCTGTCCGATGA
>PIJE02000395.1:109944-198639 GCA_002895965.2 Coryphaenoides rupestris | reverse complement strand
GCACCTACATCTGGATACTATTTGTGTGATATGGATGATTTAGATCATGCTTTAATATAACGCTGTACAGTATTGCCTCACATCCACCCATTCATACACCGACGGTGGTGTCAACCATGCAAGGTAACAACCAACACGTCAGGAGCAGTTAGGGTTAGGTGGTGTCTTCCTCAGGGACACACGTAAAACCTGGAGCTGTTGGTCCCCGGGCGCCGTCGAGATGGCTGCCCACTGCTCCTGGAGGGGCAGCAGGAGGACGCATTTCCACGGGCCACCCTCCCTGCATGCGTGTGTGTTCGGCGGCCGCCACTTTGTGTTGTGTGTGGACTAATAAAGATCTTAATTGCCTGTGTGCGTAATACAGGCAATTAAGTAAATACACATTATTTTGCCAGTACACATTTTGGATTTTACAATGAGTGCATTGTGTGCAGGTGTGTACAGAAGGCTCCCTTAATAAACAATGTTCTTTTTGACGTCTATTTGATTTAGATGACTCCTCAGTCCTGCATGTGGGTAACCAGTGACGCGGGATAAATAAAGTTGTATTGTATTTTATCCTATTGTAGGACAGTTGGTCATAGGTGGAGCCACTGCTCTATCCACAAACTCTTTAATAAAGTGTATATATACAAGGTGTTGGTTTGTAGGATTCTCTTGCGACCAATCAGCACATTCGCCTCTAACATAGGCTGTAGTTGCCCAACCCATGAAAGTATAAGATAATGCCCTAAATGTGAATGTAAATGTAAGATATAACTTTAGCCAATAATCAACCTCGTGGAATCATGAATCAGATTTATTGCCTTAGTTTTTGCAAACAAGTAATGTGCCTTTGTGCAATTGGTGCCCAATATTAAACATTGAACAGAGTAAAAAGATCGAAATTCAAAACAATTATATGATATATGATATAATGATATACATATATATACTGTGTATATATATAGGCCTATAAATAGGCAAAATATTCACCTTTGGCCTTGGAAGTAGCCTACAACATTGTAGATGTTGCCAAATCTCCCAGAGCACATACACATACAGTGTATCCTGCATAATGTGTGTTTATGTAAACACACACGCACACACAAGTGGCGCACGTTGTGGCTGTGACACGTATGGGCTGCTGACACCGGGATCTGTCGCTGAGAGAGAGGCTATCAAAAGGTAAGTCAGGGTCTGTCTTGACAATGGCAACAAGCTCCACACTTAGCTAGGAGGCGGAGCCCGGGGATCGAACCAGCAACCTTCCTGGTGCCAGACACACCCCACCCCCTGAGCTACTGCCACCCCCCCAACAATAAGCATGTATTGCGGCGAAAAGGATGTTGGCAGTTAAGTGGCAAACACTACTTTCTATTTATCACTGGAAGCAGTCTTTAATAGATTATAGAGATTTTATCAGTGGAACTGTCCGTTGCTAGGATTAACCGGGCAGGCCAGATTATGCTTAAAGCTAGGAAATGAGGCACTCAACGCAGTGAGAACCATGATTATAATATTTCATTTCTATGTTATTTATATCTTATTTATTTTGCAACGTACTGTTATGAAATATCATCACTGCTTGCACATTGGAATTTAGAGATAGATCCGATCAACAATCAACATTGTTACAAATAATATGTGACACAAACCATCGCAAGCAAATACATTTCTAAAGTAATAAAGTAATATGAACCTGGTAGAACATAGGAAATGGTGGTGTAGTGGTGGTAAAATAAGATAGAACTTTATTAACCCCCAAGGAAATTATTGTGCCAGGTTGCATAGCAATAGAATAAAACAATAGAGAAATAAAGAGTAGAATAATAAAAATAAAATAGTACCACTAACCTTGTGCCAGGTTGCATAGCAATAGAATAATAAACAGTAGAATAATTAAAATAAAATAGTAGTAGCACTAGGAGTAAGAGTCAGTATGGAAGGCCAATATTACATCAATTAATCAATCAGAATGGGTGTGTGCGCATGCGCGTGCCTTGAAAACGTCGGCGCAGGCAGCGTCGCTTTAGCGTCTCGCTGCTTCTATGCGTCGGGTTGGTTGAATTCGCGAAATGCGTGACTTATTCCGACTTAGTCACACATTCATACACACATATTTACATACAAACTCACTCACCGTGCTGAATATTGTCGCGAAAGCTCCTAGTTTGGCTGTTCAACCTCCTGAAGCGAGGAGTCAAATCTGCCGCCATCATCGTCATAGGCGGGACGCTTCTTCCTCTGTGGTGAACTGAGGGCGGTGGTGGCGAGGACTGCGGGAGTGCGCCCCCCACAGGCCAAACACGGTCAACACTGACACTAGGCCTGTACTACTCACTGGAAGGTATAGAAGTTAGGTTACTTTTGCAATCAAGGAAAATTGCTTTTGTGCAATTGGTGCCTAACATTGATCATTAAACAGAGAGTAGACTTCCTCTTACCATTATTATTATTATTATTATTATTATTATTATTATTCCACTTCAATTATTGCCTAATTGTTTTTACTGACTGAATATCTTATCTTACCTATTTCATACTTCTCTAGACTCACTGTACATTTGTAAATCTGTTATATTATCTTGTATTATTCTACTGTTTATTTCTCTATTGTTTTATTGTATTGCTATGCCACCTGGCACAATAATTTCCTTCAGGATCAATAAAGTCATATCTTAGCTTATTTCTTATCTTATTTGAATTACCTCTAAATATTGCCTTGCAATATTACCTCTCTTCTCCTCTCATTGTGCAATATTCTTAATGTCATGTGCAATACTTCTTCTCAATATTATCCTTGCAATATTACCTTTCTTATTTCTCTATTGTCTTATTCTATTGCTATGCAACCTGGCACAAGAATTTCCTTTGGGATTAATAAAGTTCTATCTTATTTTATCTTATATTGAACGTGATTAGGGGCACGGTGGCACAGTGCTTGCACTGCTGCCTCACAGCAAGAAGGTTCTGGGATCGATTCCCACCTGGGGCGCTATTGACTGTGGGGTGCCCAGGTGGAATGAGCTTCCGAGTGACATCAGGACGGCAGAGTCGCTCACCAGGTTCCGCAAGAGACTCAAGGCCTACCTGTTCACCTGGATTTGCATAACCCCCCCCCCCCCCCCCTTCCTTCCGCGAACCCTATCACTAATTTGCGTGTTTGTACGTTTATACTTGCCATTTTATGTCCTTAGATGTTGGTAACGTGTTCAGAATGGCACGTCTGCTCTTATCGCAGTTATTATTTAGGCAACTTAGATTGGCAAACAACTCCCATTTATTATCTCTACAGCCCATTTGCTACTAGTCAAGCGAAGTGAGCCGTTTATTATGTTTTTGGATTAGCCATAATTTCATTAATTGCCGTCAGATGTCCACAATACATGTGTGGATTACAGATATACATTTGTGGAATACATCTGCAACTGCATTGTTTCTAGTCATGATTGTAATCATTTTTACGAGTCATAATCTCGATTGTGGATCTCTGTAAAGACATTTATACTAGTTACAATATACATTCAAGTTCTTCCTAGTAAGAATTATATATATAATATATAATATATTCTATATTCTAATATAGATCATTCTGAATGAACACTGGATTTAAAAATTGCAATTGTGGATATCTGAAATTGAAAAGTGACTTAATAATAATTTCACTCATAGTAAATACACTTTTGAGAATTTTGAGAAAGACAAGACAATTTTGACAATACTAATACTATTAACATATATCAAATGGCGTTCAATTAAATCTTAAAATGGTTTGCCACAAACTGCACTAAGTATGGATTTGAGAAGTTATGCATTACATTATATTAATTTCCTGTTATCTGGTGAAATCCGGAAGAAAGAAGCATCATACAGACAGGTATAGGTCGGGGACACTACAGTATGCCAACGAAACCGCTTGCAATTTGGCAAACAGCAGCTCAACAAACACATATGTAGGCTACTCACACTCATACTGGCCTAGATTGTGTTCTACCACCCCACATCCTCTCCACTGTGTTTTGTCGTTGTGAAAGGGCCAGCTCATGTCTGAAATGGCCTATAGCTTGCAATTGCATCTAAAAACAAAAATAACACATTCTAATCCAATAGGGAAACGTATAGATCTATCTTTTTTTGTGCCGAGTTGCACAGACTTTAACACACAAACCTGCACAAAATTCACCCAACCTAACCTCACCTCACCACCACTGGGTTTTTACATGTTATTTCACTGCATTTTGTTGCTTTTGTTGCCATTGTCAAGACACACCCTGACTTACCTTTTGATAGCCTCTCCCTCAGCGACAGATCCCGGTGTCAGCAGCCCGTACGCGTCCAACAGGTGCTGGGCCAACACTGTGCGACTCAGACTCAGCCTCAGCCCCCCAGACGTGAGGTTATGAGCAGCACCTGTGCGCCACTTGTGTGTGCGCGGCAGGTGCGCCGTCTTGTGCGGCAAACTGCGCCCCCGAGTGGCCGCAAAATGAATCGAGGCCTGCTCATCCTTGTGAGTTGAGTGAGTACAGTGTACACACACACACACACACACACACACACACACCTGGGGCAACATTGGCTGTCAATATTGAGCCTTGAGTGTTCGAGTCTTTTTGTGAACAAGTGCTCTTTAAAAGTTGATTATGTATATTACATTTACATTTAGTTAGATTCACATTAGATTCAAATGTATTGTCATTGCACAGCACAAGTACAGTACAGCAAAAAGAAGTTGGCATCTAACTAGAGAGCAAATGAGGCAGTAAAGTGTATCGTAATATTGAGTGTACAGTGGTTAAATAGGATATAGAACAGTCTACTAGGTATAATATATAGGTGCATATACAGTATGTTTATGTACGGAGATACAGTGTAGTAATTAAAAAATGTGTTTTTTGGTTTGTTTTTTTCAACCCAGTACCATTTGTTAAGATCGGTAACGTTTGGTAGCCTGGGGGCGTGTTTCAGATACTGGGATACAAGTCAAACGTCTTTGGAGAACGACTGTGGCGTTGGCTCAAAATTCCGTCTCCAGGCAAAGTAACTCATGTATGCCGTTTCATTCTTGTCGAGGTAGTTTCAGTTTGTCCACAAGCTTTTCCACCGGCAAGTCCTCATAATGGATGAACGAATCGCTGGGAATGTGCTCCTCGTAATTTCGTCTGGAAGGGCCTAGAACGATCGCACTGTCTGCATAAACATTGGATTAAACAACTTCTCTGTCATGTAATCCTTATAGATGGAGTTTCTCAAAGGACAGATAGAACTTACAGCTAGTAATTATCTTGGATCCCTCGTCGGAGCTAATGCGTTTGCCAAATGCTCCGCCGAAAGTGTGAATATGAATGTGCTTTTTCAGTTCATTATAGAACTTGACTCGAACAAAACGGTCCTTCCAGTTGCTAACAATCCAGCACACTAGCTTGTCTTTTGGCGGCAATTTAAAGTCCTCGGCGACCTTCCGTTGGGAGAGGGACCCGTACGGCGCCCACACGGTCGCGTCGGTGCGGTAGTTGCATGTGAGGTTGAAGAGGTTGTTGGCGGCGCAATCGGCGAGGAATTGTCAGGCGACTCTTTATTCCACCACACCCACTTCTGACGGGTGGGCGGGGCTCCTGCGGCATGTTGCGCATATCCGACCGGATGTCCCGGTGATGGAAGAAGACGCATCGGCCTTGCCGTAAAGTTTTCTGTCGGCGGTGATGAGGCCCCCCGCCGTGTCGAATCCGGTGCAGTCAATGTTGAAGGGGGCGTTGAAAGGCCACATCCAGATTAGTATGATCGTCTTGGGAACGGCGGGCGCGTTCGTGACCTCCTGCCATCTGTGCTCCTGTGTCACTGGACCTTGGACCATTGGCGTGTTGTTGCGTTGCCTGTACAGAGGGGCGTCCTGTTTGCGAGGGACACTAAAGAGGTCATAATTAAACGGCATGTCTTTGTTGTACACAAATAAACAGGCCAAGAAAACAAAGGATGAAAGACGCCGAAGGCCACGCGTTGATGCAGCGTTGTTTGGGTGGCGAACGACAACATGGCTGACCTAGAAGAGAAAAGGAGAAGAGAAGTTGAAAACCTTCATCTGTTGCTGTTTATTTGCATTCAGAGATGGTAGGGAGCCGTGATACTATTATATAGGAGCTGTTGCACTATAATGCATGTCCATTATTATTATTATTATTATCCATTATGGCATCCATTGCCACTCTGAACCGTCCCTGGAAGAAGGGAACCCCTCTCTTTGTTAAAAGTTTTTTCTCAGCCCTTTGGGGGGCTGGGGTTATCAACCTCGGCTCGACGACTGTACCACCTTAAACTAAAACAAAGTAAACATTGCTCTGCCAAGTCCCAACTCTTCACTGTTCTGGCTCCGCAGTGGTTGGAATGAGCTTCCGGGTGACATCAGGACGGCAGAGTTCGCTCACCAGGTTCCGCAAGAGACTCAAGGCCTACCTGTTCACCTGGATTCGCATAACCTTCCTTCCGCGAACCCTAGCACTAATTTGCGTGTTTGTACGTTTATACTTGTCCATTTTATGTCCTTAGATGTTGGTTAACGTGTTCAGAATGGCACGTCTGCTCTTATCGCAGTTATATTTAGGCAACTTTAGCAATTATTAAGCTTGTTTCTGTTAGTTCTGACTCCGCCACATTGTCCAACCCCACAACGAAGATCGACTGCATCCGCAATTAACGTTTGCCATTAATTTGTTATGCCAATGCGCATAACAAATTTATGGGTCTAGTTAAATAAACATGTGCATAACCATGCCCGGTCAAGAACCCGGAAACTAAGCCACGGACCGGGTGGTGTCAAGAATAGAAATTCTTGACGGTCTATGTATAAAGTATATTCTATTGTCGGCATGGACTTTACTACAGTATGCGAACTACAATTCGGTTGTTGAACTTCCTTTTGTTGAATTTCCTTTGGCTGAAGCCCCAGAGGTGCCACTTACAAGCAACTATTGTGTAGCAATGGAATGTAGACTTGGCAAACAACTCCCATTTATGATCTCTACAGCCCACTTTCTACTAGTCAAGCGAAGTGAGCCGTTTATTATGTTTTTGGATAGCCATAATTCATTAATTGCCGTCAGATGTCCACAATACATGTATGGATTACAGATATACATTTGTGGAATACATCTGCAACTGCATTGTTTCTAGTCATGATTCTAATCATTTTTACGAGTCATAATCTCGATTGTGGATCTCTGTAAAGACATTTATACTAGTTACAATATACATTCAAGTTCTTCCTAGTAAGAATTCTATATATAATATATAATATATTCTATATTCTAATATAGATCATTGTGAATGAACACTGGATTTAAAAGAATTGAAAAGTGACTTAATAATAATTTCACTCATAGTAAATACACTTTTTGAGAATTTTGAGAAAGACAAGACAATTTTGACAATACTAATACTAATACTATTAACATATATCAAATGGCGTTCAATTAAATCTTAAAATGGTTTGCCACAAACTGCACTAAGTATGGATTTGAGAAGTTATGCATTACATTATATTAATTTCCTGTTATCTGGTACCCTGGAAATCCAGAGTTCTCGCGAGAGCACAATTTGAATTTGCTCAGCGAGTACTCTGGTAACGAGTAACATGCTCATTAGAAATTCCTGTTGTTCCGAACATCAACCAATCACATCGGTGTATCTGATATAGGCGGGCCAGAGGCGGGCTAAATAGATGACGTCAGCGCTGCGACGGAATCAGTCAGTAAACATTGCAAGATGGCTGTCGAAAATGTTGACTCAGTATCTGTACAAACTAGGGATGCACCGATAGCACTTTTTTTCAGACCGAGTACAAGTACAAGTACTTACATTTGGGTACTTGCCGATACCGAATACCGATACGAGTACTTAATAAAACCATTACAGTTCTAATGACTTTGAAAACATGTTATTTTTGTCTGGGGGGGGGGGGGTGCTCCGTTAATTCGCGGTTCTGATGGGAGGGGGGGGGTGCTCTGTTAATTTGCGGTTCTGATGGGGGGTGCTCCGTTAATTCGCGGTTCTGATGGGGGGGTGCTCCGTTAATTCGTGGTTCTGATGGGGGGGGTGCTCCGTTAATTGGTGGGGACATGTCCCCAGCGTCCCCACTAAATTCTACGCCTATGCTCGGTACCATGCGCAGTTGCTATTAAAATAATTTGCTGTTTGCAATTTGACAAACAGCAGCTCAACAAACATATGTAGGCTACTCACACTCATACTGGCCTAGATTGTGTTCTACCACCCCACATCCTCTCCACTGTGTTTTGTCGTGTGTGAAAGGGCCAGCTCATGTCTGAAATGGCCTATAGCTTGCAATTGCATCTAAAAACAAAATAACACATTCTAATCCAATAGGGAAACATATAGATCTATCTTTTTTTGTGCCGAGTTGCACAGACTTTAACACACAAACCTGCACAAAATTCACCCAACCTAACCTCACCTCACCACCACTGGGTTTTTACATGTTATTTCACTGCATTTTGTTGCTTTTGTTGCCATTGTCAAGACAGACCCTGACTTACCTTTTGATAGCCTCTCTCTCAGCGACAGATCCCGGTGTCAGCAGCCCGTACGTGTCACAGCCACAACGTGCGCCACTTGTGTGTCCGTGTGTCTTTACATAAACACACATTATGCAGGATACACTGTATGTGTATGTGCTCTGGGAGATTTGGCAACATCTACAATGTTGTAGGCTACTTCCAAGGCCAAAGGTGAATATTTTGCCTATTTATAGGCCTATATATATACACAGTATATATATGTATATCATTATATCATATATCATATAATTGTTTTGAATTTCGATCTTTTTACTCTGTTCAATGTTTAATATTGGGCACCAATTGCACAAAGGCACATTACTTGTTTGCAAAAACTAAGGCAATAAATCTGATTCATGATTCCACGAGGTTGATTATTGGCTAAAGTTATATCTTACATTTACATTCACATTTAGGGCATTATCTTATACTTTCATGGGTTGGGCAACTACAGCCTATGTTAGAGGCGAATGTGCTGATTGGTCGCAAGAGAATCCTACAAACCAACACCTTGTATATATACACTTTATTAAAGAGTTTGTGGATAGAGCAGTGGCTCCACCCATGACCAACTGTCCTACAATAGGATAAAATACAATACAACTTTATTTATCCCGCGTCACTGGTTACCCACATGCAGGACTGAGGAGTCATCTAAATCAAATAGACGTCAAAAAGAACATTGTTTATTAAGGGAGCCTTCTGTACACACCTGCACACAATGCACTCATTGTAAAATCCAAAATGTGTACTGGCAAAATAATGTGTATTTACTTAATTGCCTGTATTACGGACACAGGCAATTAAGATCTTTATTAGTCCACACACAACACAAAGTGGCGGCCGCCGAACACACACGCATGCAGGGAGGGTGGCCCGTGGAAATGCGTCCTCCTGCTGCCCCTCCAGGAGCAGTGGGCAGCCATCTCGACGGCGCCCGGGGACCAACAGCTCCAGGTTTTACGTCCTCATCATGGTCAGGGGAGGAGATCTTCACATGTTTTTGATTGGGGTTCTTTTACTCCGTAAGGAGACCCCGCGGAGCACATGCAAACTCCACACAGAAAGGCTAGGAGATCACCCACCTGGGCACCCCACAGTCAATAGCGCCCCAGGTGGGAATCGATCCCAGAACCTTCTTGCTGTGAGGCAGCAGTGCAAGCACTGTGCCACCGTGCCCCTAATCACGTTCAATATAAGATAAAATAAGATAGAACTTTATTAATCCCAAAGGAAATTCTTGTGCCAGGTTGCATAGCAATAGAATAAGACAATAGAGAAATAAGAAAGGTAATATTGCAAGGATAATATTGAGAAGAAGTATTGCACATGACATTAAGAATATTGCACAATGAGAGGAGAAGAGAGGTAATATTGCAAGGCAATATTTAGAGGTAATTCAAATAAGATAAGAGATAAGCTAAGATATGACTTTATTGATCCTGAAGGAAATTATTGTGCCAGGTGGCATAGCAATACAATAAAACAATAGAGAAATAAACAGTAGAATAATACAAGATAATATAACAGATTTACAAATGTACAGTGAGTCTAGAGAAGTATGAAATAGGTAAGATAAGATATTCAGTCAGTAAAAACAATTAGGCAATAATTGAAGTGGAATAATAATAATAATAATAATAATAATGGTAAGAGGAAGTCTACTCTCTGTTTAATGATCAATGTTAGGCACCAATTGCACAAAAGCAATTTTCCTTGATTGCAAAAGTAACCTAACTTCTATACCTTCCAGTGAGTAGTACAGGCCTAGTGTCAGTGTTGACCGTGTTTGGCCTGTGGGGGGCGCACTCCCGCAGTCCTCGCCACCACCGCCCTCAGTTCACCACAGAGGAAGAAGCGTCCCGCCTATGACGATGATGGCGGCAGATTTGACTCCTCGCTTCAGGAGGTTGAACAGCCAAACTAGGAGCTTTCGCGACAATATTCAGCACGGTGAGTGAGTTTGTATGTAAATATGTGTGTATGAATGTGTGACTAAGTCGGAATAAGTCACGCATTTCGCGAATTCAACCAACCCGACGCATAGAAGCAGCGAGACGCTAAAGCGACGCTGGCTGAGCCGACGTTTTCAAGGCACGCGCATGCGCACACACCCATTCTGATTGATTAATTGATGTAATATTGGCCTTCCATACTGACTCTTACTCCTAGTGCTACTACTATTTTATTTTAATTATTCTACTGTTTATTATTCTATTGCTATGCAACCTGGCACAAGGTTAGTGGTACTATTTTATTTTTATTATTCTACTCTTTATTTCTCTATTGTTTTATTCTATTGCTATGCAACCTGGCACAATAATTTCCTTGGGGGTTAATAAAGTTCTATCTTATTTTACCACCACTACACCACCATTTCCTATGTTCTACCAGGTTCATATTACTTTATTACTTTAGAAATGTATTTGCTTGCGATGGTTTGTGTCACATATTATTTGTAACAATGTTGATTGTTGATCGGATCTATCTCTAAATTCCAATGTGCAAGCAGTGATGATATTTCATAACAGTACGTTGCAAAATAAATAAGATATAAATAACATAGAAATGAAATATTATAATCATGGTTCTCACTGCGTTGAGTGCCTCATTTCCTAGCTTTAAGCATAATCTGGCCTGCCCGGTTAATCCTAGCAACGGACAGTTCCACTGATAAAATCTCTATAATCTATTAAAGACTGCTTCCAGTGATAAATAGAAAGTAGGTTTGCCACTTAACTGCCAACATCCTTTTCGCCGCAATACATGCTTATTGTTGGGGGGGTGGCAGTAGCTCAGGGGGTGGGGTGTGTCTGGCACCAGGAAGGTTGCTGGTTCGATCCCCGGGCTCCGCCTCCTAGCTAAGTGTGGAGCTGTCCCTGAGGAAGACACCACCTAACCCTAACTGCTCCTGACGTGTTGGTTGTTACCTTGCATGGTTGGCACTGCCGTCGGTGTATGAATGGGTGAATGTGAGGCAATACTGTAAAGTGCTTTGGATAAAAGCGCTATATAAATGCAAACCATGCAATCCAGTGTCATAATCACCTGGCCCATAATAGTCTGGCCTGTGAAGCCCTTTGATTGTGATTTAAGGGCTACACAAATAAAATTGACTTGACTTGACCCTTTTTGACAGTACCCTTTTTTTTTTTGTGTAAGTGTGTTTTTGTGTGTTCCGTGACTAGGGCTCTCTGGACCCTTCCGCGCGACACACCTGTGGCATGACATCATCCAGGCGCTACGGGCGCACGTGGAGGTGCGCAGCCGGCGGCGGCACCTGCGCGTCCACGCCGCCTGCTTCACGGGAGCCGACGCCGTGGACTCCGTGCTCAGCCACCTGATGCAGAGCGTGGCGTTCCGCGCCAGCGAGGTGTCGCGGCTCAAAGCAGCGCGGCTGTGCCAGGCGCTGATGGAGGCCGGCGTGTTCGAGTCCGTCGGCGCCAAGCTCTTCCGCCGCGATGCGGAGGCGGCGTTCGAGGACGCCGGCGGCAGTCTCTACCGTTTCCTGGAGGGCAACATCTCCCAGCCGGGGCGCGACACCGCCGGCTCCAAGGAGGCTGAAACCGAAAACGTATCGCCAGGAGAGCTCGAGTCAAAGAAGAAGAAGACATCCCGGTGGGTCCAAAGCTACAATTTACTTGAGCTGCTTGTACAGTTTGGCGCAAAAGGGGCACAAACAGGACTCTTAAACTAAAGATTTATTTGAGTGTAATTGGTTAGAAAGGATGATGGATTGGATGGATGGATGGTTAGAAAGGGCATACCGCCTAGCTTGAGAGTGAAATGCGCATTGAGAATATCTCTTTGTATGAGCCAATTTCTCTTCTGCTCTCTCTCGCTCTCTCTCTCTCTCTCTCTGATAATCGTAGTGACAGCACCTTCATTGTACCGGTGATTGTTGACTGTTTCCAGGCTAAATGCCCTGCGGACCATCTCCAACCCGCTGGCGGTGGGCCCTTCGGACCGGAGGGTGGAGAGGCTGCTGAAGAAGCATCAACCTACAGCCCTCTCTCTCCTCCCCCTCCTCTTCCTCCTCCTCCTCCTCCTCCTTCCTCTCCAAAGCCGGTAATA
This sequence comes from Coryphaenoides rupestris, assembly GCA_002895965.2. Taxonomy (NCBI): domain Eukaryota; kingdom Metazoa; phylum Chordata; class Actinopteri; order Gadiformes; family Macrouridae; genus Coryphaenoides; species Coryphaenoides rupestris. The sequence goes on along the minus strand of PIJE02000395.1, from coordinate 186,016 downwards.
AAACACACACACACCTGTCGCTATGTCCATCACACACAGTGCGGGGTGGTCTATTGGCGGGGAGTAGCTCAGGAGGTAGAGCGGTGGTCCTGGCTCCATCCCCGACGGCGGCGGCTGTGTCTTGCTGACACTTGGCTAAGCGGTGCCCGGGGATCGAACCAGCGACCTTCCGTCCACCGAGGCACCTGACTCCCTAACTGCTCCCGGTGAGCTGGCTGTTGCTGACTCGCATGTTTGTCAAGTTCTTTGGGAAAAACTCCATAAATGCAATCCACTTACCATTTGAGTCATTATTAATACAAATAAGAATATTTAAGGATGGAAATTCTACCACTGCTATTTACTAGGGATGCACCGATACCACTTTTTTTCAGACCGAGTACAAGTACAAGTACTTACATTTGGGTACTTGCCGATACCGAATACCGATACCGAGTACTTAATACAACCATTAAAGTTCTAATGACTTTGAAAACATGTTTTATTTTCAATTTTCATCAGATGTTCCTCACTTTCTGACTGTGAACAAATTACCGTATTTTCCGGACTATAAAGCGCACCGGATTATAAGGCGCACTGTCAATGAACGGGTCTATTTCATACATAAGGCGCACCGGATATAAGGCGCACCGCATTATAAGGCGGCATTAAAGCAACACAAAACAGTCAGATAAATCTAACTTTATTCAACTCATTCACAATAACTCTCAACATTGTTCAGTTGTAACACATAAAATACAAAACAATACCACTCACTTTTTCAGTTCATTCCTCTTCCACAAATCCATCAAATTCTTCATCTTCAGTCCTTATACACACACCATAATATTACCGGTATGTTGAAGCACAGTACGTATTACTCCGCAAGGCTAGTATTACGCCGCGGTAGCCGTAATGCGCCGACAATCCATCAAGTATTACTCCGCGGTAGCCGTAATGCGCCGACAATCCATCAAGTATTACTCCGCGGTAGCCGTAATGCGCCGACAATCCATCAAGCGGTGCGGTTTGACAGATTTTTGAGCGCCGTGTACCACATAAAATCGGTTCGAGGTTAATACATAAGGCGCACCGGATTATAAGCGCACTGTCGATTTTTGAGAAAATTACAGGATTTTAAGTGCGCCTTATAGTCCGAAAAATACGGTAAACAAATATAACGGCACTGCCACACATTTCAATGAAAATGTAACCTATTCAGAACCATCCAACATACGTCAGTCGGATACTCGGTACCAAGGACGTGTTGTTGTTTAGGACATTGGTGGACATCACAGATATTGCGCCAAGGATGCGCAATGACGCTCCCGTGAGGCGCGGGGCTCAGTCAGCGTCTCTGGGGGGTGTCAGATGTCCACAATACATGTGTGGATTACAGATATACATTTGTGGAATACATCTGCAACTGCATTGTTTCTAGTCATGATTCTAATCATTTTTACGAGTCATAATCTCGATTGTGGATCTCTGTAAAGACATTTATACTAGTTACAATATACATTCAAGTTCTTCCTAGTAAGAATTATATATATAATATATAATATATTCTATATTCTAATATAGATCATTCTGAATGAACACTGGATTTAAAATTGCAAAAGTGACTTAATAATAATTTCACTCATAGTAAATACACTTTTGAGAATTTTGAGAAAGACAAGACAATTTTGACAATACTAATACTATTAACATATATCAAATGGCGTTCAATTAAATCTTAAAATGGTTTGCCACAAACTGCACTAAGTATGGATTTGAGAAGTTATGCATTACATTATATTAATTTCCTGTTATCTGGTACCCTGGAAATCCAGAGTTCTCGCGAGAGCACAATTTGAATTTGCTCAGCGAGTACTCTGGAGTAACATGCTCATTAGAAATTCCATAGAATTGTTCGAACATCAACCAATCACATGTATTGTGGACATCTGACGGCAATTAATGAAATTATGGCAATCCAAAAACATAATAAACGGCTCACTTCGCTTGACTAGTAGAAAGTGGGCTGTAGAGATAATAAATGGGAGTTGTTTGCCAATCTACATTCCATTGCTACACAATAGTTGCTTGTAAGTGGCACCTCTGGGCTTCAGCCAAAGGAAATTCAACAAAAGGAAGTTCAACAACCGAATTGTAGTTCGCATACTGTAGTAAAGTCCATGCCACAATAGAATAGAACTTTATATATAGACCGTGGTGTCAAGAATAAAGATTCTTGATACCAAGACATATATACATTCCTCATCAAGACATATATACATTCCTCATCAAGACATATATACATTCCTCATCAAGCCTCCCCTGCCTCTGGCCAGGTGACGCTGCTTAAACCAGCCACCAACCACACGCACTCAAAAGTCTCACATTGAAAGCCCAGTACACGTGAATTGCAAAGTGTGACGTCATTGTCGTCAGAAGACTGCGGTTGTGGCTGTTTAAAAAGTAATGTTGCCTCTAATGGCGTTCTGACAACTCGGAAAATAATTTTGACTCAGAGCAATGCGATTATTGTCACAGTTTAGCTTTTGCTTTGCCATTAGGGGGCTCTGTTCAGTAGTTTGGGAATAGAATAGAACTTTATTGATCCCGAAGGACATTCTTGTGCCAGGTTGCATAGCAATACAATACAATAAAACTATGAAAAACAGAATGATGAAAATAAACTAATGGATTTACAAATTTACAGTTAAAATATACAAATATGTGGGCAAGATAAGATATTCAGACAGCGAAAACAATTTGGCATAATTGAAGTGTAATATTATTATTATAGACATGACAATAATATTGCACATGATGAGAGGAGATGACTCCATCTATAAGGATCACATGACAGAGAAGTTGTTCAATCCAATGTTTATGCTGTGGTCCATAAAGATAAGAATGGAGCCGGTTTCGAGCATTCATAGTTGTGAGGCTAACAGAACAAGCTTAATAATTGCTAAGTTGCCTAAATAATAACTGCGATAAGAGCAGACGTGCCATTCTGAACACGTGCTGACACCGGGATCTGTCGCTGAGAGAGAGGCTATCAAAAGGTAAGTCAGGGTCTGTCTTGACAATGGCAACAAAAGCAACAAAATGCAGTGAAATAACATGTAAAAACCCAGTGGTGGTGAGGTGAGGTTAGGTTGGGTGAATTTTGTGCAGGTTTGTGTGTTAAAGTCTGTGCAACTCGGCACAAAAAAAGATAGATCTATATGTTTCCCTATTGGATTAGAATGTGTTATTTTGTTTTTAGATGCAATTGCAAGCTATAGGCCATTTCAGACATGAGCTGGCCCTTTCACACACGACAAAACACAGTGGAGAGGATGTGGGGTGGTAGAACACAATCTAGGCCAGTATGAGTGTGAGTAGCCTACATATGTTTGTTGAGCTGCTGTTTGTCAAATTGCAAACAGCAAATTATTTAATAGCAACTGCGCATGGTACCGAGCATAGGCGTAGAATTTAGTGGGGACGCTGGGGACATGTCCCCACCAATTAACGGAGCACCCCCCCCATCAGAACCGCGAATTAACGGAGCACCCCCCCCATCAGAACCGCGAATTAACGGAGCACCCCCCATCAGAACCGCAAATTAACAGAGCACCCCCCCCTCCCATCAGAACCGCGAATTAACGGAGCACCCCCCCCCCCCAGACAAAAATAACATGTTTTCAAAGTCATTAGAACTGTAATGGTTTTATTAAGTACTCGTATCGGTATTCGGTATCGGCAAGTACCCAAATGTAAGTACTTGTACTTGTACTCGGTCTGAAAAAAAGTGCTATCGGTGCATCCCTAGTTTGTACAGATACTGAGTCAACATTTTCGACAGCCATCTTGCAATGTTTACTGACTGATTCCGTCGCAGCGCTGACGTCATCTATTTAGCCCGCCTCTGGCCCGCCTATATCAGATACACCGATGTGATTGGTTGATGTTCGGAACAACAGGAATTTCTAATGAGCATGTTACTCGTTACCAGAGTACTCGCTGAGCAAATTCAAATTGTGCTCTCGCGAGAACTCTGGATTTCCAGGGTACCAGATAACAGGAAATTAATATAATGTAATGCATAACTTCTCAAATCCATACTGGTTTGTGGCAAACCATTTTAAGATTTAATTGAACGCCATTTGATATATGTTAATAGTATTAGTATTAGTATTGTCAAAATTGTCTTGTCTTTCTCAAAATTCTCAAAAGTGTATTTACTATGAGTGAAATTATTATTAAGTCACTTCTCAATTTCAGATATCCACAATTGCAATTTTTAAATCCAGTGTTCATTCACAATGATCTATATTAGAATATAGAATATATTATATATTATATATAGAATTCTTACTAGGAAGAACTTGAATGTATATTGTAACTAGTATAAATGTCTTTACAGAGATCCACAATCGAGATTATGACTCGTAAAAATGATTAGAATCATGACTAGAAACAATGCAGTTGCAGATGTATTCCACAAATGTATATCTGTAATCCACACATGTATTGTGGACATCTGACGGCAATTAATGAAATTATGGCAATCCAAAACATAATAAACGGCTCACTTCGCTTGACTAGTAGAAAGTGGGCTGTAGAGATCATAAATGGGAGTTGTTTGCCAATCTACATTCCATTGCTACACAATAGTTGCTTGTAAGTGGCACCTCTGGGCTTCAGCCAAAGGAAATTCAACAAAAGGAAGTTCAACAACCGAATTGTAGTTCGCATACTGTAGTAAAGTCCATGCCACAATAGAATAGAACTTTATACATAGACCGTCAAGAATTTCTATTCTTGACACCACGGTCCGTGGCTTAGTTCCGGGTTCTTGACCGGGCATGGTTATGCACATGTTTATTTAACTAGACCCATAAATTTGTTATGCGCATTGGCATAACAAATTAATGGCAAACGTTAATTGCGGATGCAGTCGATCTTCGTTGTGGGGTTGGACATGTGGCGAGTCAGAACTAACAGAACAAGCTTAATAATTGCTAAGTTGCCTAAATAATAACTGCGATAAGAGCAGACGTGCCATTCTGAACACGTTACCAACATCTAAGGACATAAAATGGACAAGTATAAACGTACAAACACGCAAATTAGTGCTAGGGTTCGCGGAAGGAAGGTTATGCGAATCCAGGTGAACAGGTAGGCCTTGAGTCTCTTGCGGAACCTGGTGAGCGACTCTGCCGTCCTGATGTCACCCGGAAGCTCATTCCACCACTGCGGAGCCAGAACAGTGAAGAGTTGGGACTTGGCAGAGCAATGTTTACTTGTTTTTAGTTAAGGTGGTACCAGTCGTCGAGCCGAGGTTTGATAACCCCAGCCCCCCAAAGGGCTGAGAAAAAACTTTTAACAAAGAGGAGGGGTTCCCTTCTTCCAGGGACGGTTCAGAGTGCAATGGATGCCATAATGGATAATAATAATAATAATAATGGACATGCATTATAGTGCAACAGCTCCTATTATAATAGTATCACGGCTCCTACCATCTCTGAATGCAAATAAACAGCAACAGATGAAGGTTTCAACTTCTCTTCTCCTTTTCTCTTCTAGGTCAGCCATGTTGTCGTTCGCCACCCAAACAACGCTGCATCAACGCGTGGCCTTCGGCGTCTTCATCCTTTTGGTTTTCTTGGCCTGTTTATTTGTGTACAACAAAGACAATGCCGTTTAATTATGACCTCTTTAGTGTCCCTCGCAAACAGGACGCCCCTCTGTACAGGCAACGCAACAACACGCCAATGGTCCAAGGTCCAGTGACACAGGAGCACAGATGGCAGGAGGTCACGAACGCGCCCGCCGTTCCCAAGACGATCATACTAATCTGGATGTGGCCTTTCAACGCCCCTTCAACATTGACTGCACCGGATTCGACACGGCGGGGGGCCTCATCACCGCCGACAAAAACTTTACGGCAAGGCCGATGCAGTCTTCTTCCATCACCGGGACATCCGGTCGGATATGCGCAACATGCCGCAGGAGCCCCGCCCACCCCGTCAGAAGTGGGTGTGGTGGAATAAAGAGTCGCCTGACAATTCCTCGCCGATTGCCGCCGCCAACAACCTCTTCAACCTCACATGCAACTAACCGCACCGACGCGACCGTGTGGGCGCCGTACGGGTCCCTCTCCCAACGGAAGGTCGCCGAGGACTTTAAATTGCCGCCAAAGACAAGCTAGTGTGCTGGATTGTTAGCAACTGGAAGGACCGTTTTGTTCGAGTCAAGTTCTATAATGAACTGAAAAAGCACATTCATATTCACACTTTCGGCGGAGCATTTGGCAAACGCATTAGCTCCGACGAGGGATCCAAGATAATTACTAGCTGTAAGTTCTATCTGTCCTTTGAGAACTCCATCTATAAGGATTACATGACAGAGAAGTTGTTTAATCCAATGTTTATGCAGACAGTGCCGATCGTTCTAGGCCCTTCCAGACGAAATTACGAGGAGCACATTCCCAGCGATTCGTTCATCCATTATGAGGACTTGCCGGTGGAAAAGCTTGTGGACAAACTGAACTACCTCGACAAGAATGAAACGGCATACATGAGTTACTTTGCCTGGAGACGGAATTTTGAGCCAACGCCACAGTCGTTCTCCAAAGACGTTTGACTTGTATCCCAGTATCTGAAACACGCCCCAGGCTACCAAACCGTTACCGATCTTAACAAATGGTACTGGGGTTGAAAAAAAAAACCAAAAACACATTTTTTTAATTACTACACTGTATCTCCGTACATAAACATACTGTATATGCACCTATATATTATACCTAGTAGACTGTTCTATATCCTATTTAACCACTGTACACTCAATATTACGATACACTTTACTGCCTCATTTGCTCTCTAGTTAGATGCCAACTTCTTTTCGCTGTACTGTACTTGTGCTGTGCAATGACAATACATTTGAATCTAATGTGAATCTAACTAAATGTAAATGTAAATATACATAATCAACTTTTAAAAGAGCACTTGTTCACAAAAAGACTCGAACACTCAAGGCTCAATATTGACAGCCAATGTTGCCCCAGGTGTGTGTGTGTGTGTGTGGTGTGTGTGTACACTGTACTCACTCAACTCACAAGGATGAGCAGGCCTCGATTCATTTTGCGGCCACTCGGGGGCGCAGTTTGCCGCACAGACGGCGCACCTGCCGCCGCACACACAAGTGGCGCACAGGTGCTGCTCATAACCTCACGTCTGGGGGCTGAGGCTGAGTCTGAGTCGCACAGTGTTGGCCCAGCACCTGTTGGACGCGTACGGGCTGCTGACACCGGGATCTGTCGCTGAGGGAGAGGCTATCAAAAGGTAAGTCAGGGTGTGTCTTGACAATGGCAACAAAAGCAACAAAATGCAGTGAAATAACATGTAAAAACCCAGTGGTGGTGAGGTGAGGTTAGGTTGGGTGAATTTTGTGGCAGGTTTGTGTGTTAAAGTCTGTGCAACTCGGCACAAAAAAGATAGATCTATATGTTTCCCTATTGGATTAGAATGTGTTATTTTGTTTTTAGATGCAATTGCAAGCTATAGGCCATTTCAGACATGAGCTGGCCCTTTCACACACGACAAAACACAGTGGAGAGGATGTGGGGTGGTAGAACACAATCTAGGCCAGTATGAGTGTGAGTAGCCTACATATGTGTTTGTTGAGCTGCTTGTTTGCCAAATTGCAAGCGGTTTCGTTGGCATACTGTAGTGTCCCCGACCTATACCTGTCTGTATGATGCTTCTTTCTTCCGGATTTCACCAGATAACAGGAAATTAATATAATGTAATGCATAACTTCTCAAATCCATACTTAGTGCAGTTTGTGGCAAACCATTTTAAGATTTAATTGAACGCCATTTGATATATGTTAATAGTATTAGTATTGTCAAAATTGTCTTGTCTTTCTCAAAATTCTCAAAAGTGTATTTACTATGAGTGAAATTATTATTAAGTCACTTTTCAATTTCAGATATCCACAATTGCAATTTTTAAATCCAGTGTTCATTCAGAATGATCTATATTAGAATATAGAATATATTATATATTATATATATAATTCTTACTAGGAAGAACTTGAATGTATATTGTAACTAGTATAAATGTCTTTACAGAGATCCACAATCGAGATTATGACTCGTAAAAATGATTACAATCATGACTAGAAACAATGCAGTTGCAGATGTATTCCACAAATGTATATCTGTAATCCACACATGTATTGTGGACATCTGACGGCAATTAATGAAATTATGGCTATCCAAAAACATAATAAACGGCTCACTTCGCTTGACTAGTAGCAAATGGGCTGTAGAGATAATAAATGGGAGTTGTTTGCCAATCTAAGCTGCCTAAATAATAACTGCGATAAGAGCAGACGTGCCATTCTGAACACGTTACCAACATCTAAGGACATAAAATGGCAAGTATAAACGTACAAACACGCAAATTAGTGATAGGGTTCGCGGAAGGAAGGGGGGGGGGGGGGGGTTATGCAAATCCAGGTGAACAGGTAGGCCTTGAGTCTCTTGCGGAACCTGGTGAGCGACTCTGCCGTCCTGATGTCACTCGGAAGCTCATTCCACCACTGCGGAGCCAGAACAGTGAAGAGTTGGGACTTGGCAGAGCAATGTTTACTTGTTTTTAGTTAAGGTGGTACCAGTCGTCGAGCCGAGGTTGATAACCCCAGCCCCCCAAAGGGCTGAGAAAAAACTTTTAACAAAGAGGAGGGGTTCCCTTCTTCCAGGGACGGTTCAGAGTGCAATGGATGCCATAATGGATAATAATAATAATAATAATGGACATGCATTATAGTGCAACAGCTCCTATTATAATAGTATCACGGCTCCTACCATCTCTGAATGCAAATAAACAGCAACAGATGAAGGTTTCAACTTCTCTTCTCCTTTTCTCTTCTAGGTCAGCCATGTTGTCGTTCGCCACCCAAACAACGCTGCATCAACGCGTGGCCTTCGGCGTCTTCATCCTTTTGGTTTTCTTGGCCTGTTTATTTGTGTACAGCAAAGACATGCCGTTTAATTATGACCTCTTTAGTGTCCCTCGCAAACAGGACGCCCCTCTGTACAGGCAACGCAACAACACGCCAATGGTCCAAGGTCCAGTGACACAGGAGCACAGATGGCAGGAGGTCACGAATGCACCCGCCGTTCCCAAGACGATCGTACTAATCTGGATGTGGCCTTTCAACGCCCCCTTCAACATTGACTGCACCGGATTCGACACGGCGGGGGGCCTCATCACCGCCGACAGAAAACTTTACGGCAAGGCCGATGCAGTCTTCTTCCATCACCGGGACATCCGGTCGGATATGCGCAACATGCCACAGGAGCCCCGCCCACCCCATCAGAAGTGGGTGTGGTGGAATAAAGAGTCGCCTGCCAATTCCTCGCCGATTGCCGCCGCCAACAACCTCTTCAACCTCACATGCAACTACCGCACCGACGCGACCGTGTGGGCGCCGTACGGGTCCCTCTCCCAACGGAAGGTCGCCGAGGACTTTAAATTGCCGCCAAAAGACAAGCTAGTGTGCTGGATTGTTAGCAACTGGCAGGACCGTTTTGTTCGAGTCAAGTTCTATAATGAACTGAAAAAGCACATTCATATTCACACTTTCGGCGGAGCATTTGGCAAACGCGTTAGCTCCGACGAGGGATCCAAGATAATTACTAGCTGTAAGTTCTATCTGTCCTTTGAGAACTCCATCTATAAGGATTACATGACAGAGAAGTTGTTTAAGCCAATGTTTATGCAGACAGTGCCGATCGTTCTAGGCCCTTCCAGACGAAATTACGAGGAGCACATTCCCAGCGATTCGTTCATCCATTATGAGGACTTACCGGTGGAAAAGCTTGTGGACAAACTGAACTACCTCGACAAGAATGAAACGGCATACATGAGTTACTTTGCCTGGAGACAGAATTTTGAGTCAAAGCCACAGTCGTTCGACAAAGACGTTTGCCTTGTATCCCAGTATCTGAAACACGCCCCGGGCTACCAAACCGTTACCGATCTTAACAAATGGTACTGGGGTTGAAAAAACAAAACAAAAAAAAACATTTTGCAATTGTTAGTATGTTAGCTAGACACTTTTTTTATATGCCCATAATTCTCTCGATGTGGGTGTTCAAGCCTAACACAGGACTACAAATGCGTTATTTGTGTGTCTATAAAAAGGTGAGCATACATTATGCCAATACGAGTCATGTTTGATTAAAGTGTTGATAACAATTTTCACATTACTTGTTAAAATTCTGTGGTTGAAATGGTGGTTGAAATGTCAAACGTTAAAACACATTTGAGCGCTTGCTGGCGCACACATTCAGGGCATTTGGCAGACGCTTTTATCCAAAGCGACTTACAAAGAGTACATTTGTTGAAGGAGAGGCAGCAATATATCACTGTGGTACCTGAAGATAAGAATAGAGATAGAACGGGTTTCATAATTGCCAAGTTGCCTACATAAGTAGCTGGGCAGGCGTGCAATTCTCAGCAACATCTGAGAACGAACAACAATGCTAAGTGCCATTGATAAGTGTCAAGACGTACAAACATGTAGGTTAGTGCTGGGGGGGGGTTATGTAGAGTCCAGGTGAACTCTGAACAGGTGGGTCTTGAGTCTCTTGTTAAGGAGGGGGGTTATGTAGAGTCCAGGTGAACTCTGAACAGGTGGGTCTTGAGTCTCTTGCGGAAGCTGGCGAGCGACTCGGCCGTCCTGACATGAGCCGGGAGCTCATTCCACCACTGAGGAGCCAGAACCGTGAAGAGTTGGGACTTGGAAGAGCGATGTTTGACTGTTTTTAGTGAAGGTGGTACCAGTCGTTTGGCAGAAGTCGCGAGTGCTGGGGCGTAGGGTCTGACTAACGTTTGGAGGTGGGTTGGGGCGGTTCTGATGACAGCCATGGAAGTCAGTACCAGAGACTTGAATCGAAAGCGAGCAATTACCGTGGAAGAGAGGGGTTACATGGGAGAATTTCGGTAGGATTGTAGGATACTACAATACGAGGCGTGCTGCTGCGTTCTGGATGCGTTGTAAGGGCTTGATTGTTGAGGCGGGGAGTCCAGCCAGGAGAGAGTTGCAGTAGGACCAGGATCTGCGCTGCTTCACATGTGAGGAAGGGCCGGATCTTGCGGATGTTGTAGAGAGCAATTCTACAAGATCGGGCCACAGAGGTAATGTTGGCGTTGCAGGACAGCTGGTCATCCAGTACCACGCCAAGGTTCCTTGCCGTGGGTGCAGGGGAGACTTCGATGTCCTCGATGGTGACAAGTAGGTCCATCTGAGGGCAGTCTTTACCCGGTATGAAGAGAAGCTCAGTCTTGTCGAGGTTGAGCTTCAGGTGGTTGGCGGTCGTCCATCTGCTGATGTCGGCCAGGCATTTTGAGATGCGTGTTGCGATGTGGGTGTCTGAGGAGGGGGAAGGAAAGAAACAGTTGGGTGTCATCAGCATAGCAGTGGTAGGAGAAACCAGTTAGTTTAGAAGATTAGTTTATGTAAAAACCAATACTGCAACAGGTAATTTAAGATCAATACCTCTACCAGTCCTGCAACAGGATTAGCTTTTAAAGATCCCATGCCACACCTATTTCATACATTTTTTTTTATAATCATTGATGTCCTTTGATCGAGTTCGTAACATTATTTGGCTTATTTCAAGCTATTCTAGCATGTCTGAAAAGCCTGGTAGAAAAGACGACTGCTTTTCTCATGAATATTTAATGTATTAATGAGCTTTGCTCTGATTGGATCGCTGTTCTCATGAATATTCAATATTTAAATGTTGCTTTGCTCTGATTGGTTCAGCTGTGGACGACAAAGCAGCCGTCAACATGCTGACCGTGCCACAGCACAGCATCGTCTTCGAACACAGCGCTCATCTGGTTCCATAGTGTTTTGCTGTTTCTCCAAAAATAAATTGCAACCACTTCTCCCTCAGAAATGGCTGAATTTCTGTGGGTGGTTACGAACCAACCACGTGGGCAGGACCATGAATAATAATTTGTCAACGCTACGTAGCACTGACGGCTTATCCAGATCGGCCTTTTTCCTTTCATTGGCTATTGCATACAGCAGACAAACTGCATAGATTTCAAACTTACCACAGGTCACAAACTCATTCTGACCTGTTATTTAACAAACAATAAGAAAAATGGGATTTTAATGGCATGGGATCAACAAGATATAAACAAGAATAGCTCAGCAATACAGCACTGATTCTGTTTCTCCACTTACCAACAGCAGAATACAAATGCAGCCTTCTTCTACAACAGATTGTACAGCGTTGCTAGCCAGCTTCTTCTAGTATATGCAGGGTTAAGCTCCTCCTTGTCGTTACCTCAATTGATTACAGCTGAATGCCCGAAACTGGGTGATTAGGGATAACGTGTACACCTCTTAATATGCTAATGTAAATTATCACTGTCAAGTCTGCAACAGCAACAATAAGTGAGTTTGACCAATATCTCTGCCAACAATACGACGACAAGATTACCTTTTAAGAAAGTATCAACACTACCACAGCAAACCAACACTGTTGTACAAGTTACTTTACGATAGATACCTCTACCAACTCATCAACAAGAACAGCCCAGAAATACAGCACTGATTCTGTTTCTCCACTTTCCAAAAGCAGAATACTATGCAGCCTTCTTCTACAACAAATTGTACACACACACACACACACACACACACACACACACACACACACCTATAACCAGTAATGTGACACATATGTTTACCAAATGCAAAGCAGCTTCTATTCCAAAACAAGCTTTGCCCATTTTCCCGATAGCTAATTAATAATAATAATAATAATGCATTTTATTTTTGGCACCTTTCTAGGCACTCAAGGACACCTTACACAGCATAAACAGTCAACAAAACACGGTCAAAAGTAGGACTTAAAAACAGGGATATAAAATAACAATCAGTAAAAAGTAATAATCATACACAGTCACACACAATCATACACAATATGCCAGTTTAAAAAGGTGGGTTTTTAGGCAGGATTTGAAGGTGGAGAGAGAATGAATGTTGCGGATGTCTTGTGGGAGAGAGTTCCAGAGACGGGGGGGGCGGCAGAGTGGCTGAAGGCTCTAGACCCCATGGTGGTCAGACGGGCAGAAGGTAGCCTACTGTGAGTTGGAAGGCAGAGGAGGATTGGAGAGTGCGAGAGGGAGTGTAGGCGTGAAGAAGTTCAGGGAGATAAGAGGGTGTAATTGTTCCCGCAAAGGTGACGGCACACTGAACGAACGTTTTGTGTGTGTGTGTGTGTGTGTGTGTGTGCGTGCGTGCATGTAATTGTCAATCTGGCAATGTATGTTTTGGCTAACAGCAAATACTACTCCGTTTTTGGACTCGCAGATCGCGATAGAGTAGCAACGGTAAAAGTAGATTGTGATATCACTAGATGGTCGTCACATGGCGATTGTGAAACGGCTTGCAATGGCCACTCACACTCACACCTGGTGGCATACATAATACAGTGTTTCACGATTTTTCTTCTGTTGAATGCGTTATAGCCCAGACTAGAGCTGACAGAGGGAGAGAGAGAGTGGGACTTCCAATTTCAATTTAAAGAGCTTTATTGGCATGGGAAATGTACATTTACATTGCCAAAGTGAGTGGTAAATAAAAACAAAAACAAAACAAATCTACTTGTCACCATCGAGGACATCGAAGTCTCCCCTGCACCCACTGCAAGTAACCTTGGCGTGGTACTGGATGACCGGCTGTCCTGCAACGCCAACATTACCTCTGTGGCCCGATCTTGTAGAATTGCTCTCCACAACATCCGCAAGATCCGGCCCTTCCTCACACGTGAAGCAGTGCAGATCCTGGTCCTACTGCAACTCTCTCCTGGCTGGACTCCCCGCCTCAACAATCATTTGCAATTGTCGATTTACAAATGTGGGGGACCGGAGGGTGTGCTCCAATTATCACACTACTCAGCCTCCCCGAGAAAGTTTATTCCAGGGTGCTGGAAAGGAGGCTACGGCCGATTGTCAAACCTCAGCTTCAGGAGGAAAATGCGGATTCCGTTCTGGTCGTGGAACAGTGGACCAGCTCTTTACCCTCGCAGGGTTGTTGGGGGGGGCATGGGAGTTTGCCCATCCAGTCTCCATATGCTTTGTGGACTTGGAGAAGGCTTATGACCGTGTCCCCTGGTCCTGTGGGGGGTACTACGGGAGTATGGGGTACCGGGGCCGTTGGTATGTGCCATTCGGTCCTTGTACAAACAAAGTGCGAGCTGCGTCCATATTCTCGGCACAAAGTCAAGCACGTTCTCAGATGAGATAAGATATAGGATAGAACTTTATTAATCCCGAAGGAAATTCTTGTGCCAGGTTGCACAGCAATACAGTACAATAAAACAATAGTGAAATCGACAGAATAATAAAAATAAACTAACAGATTTACAAATATACAATGTACAATGTCGAAATATCAAAATATATAGGCAAGATAAGATATTCAGACGGCGAAAACGATTTGGCATAATTGAAGTGAAGAATATTGCACAAAATGTTAATGTAGGAGAGGTATTGGACATGACATTAAGAATATTTCAGAATATTACAGATAATATTAATAGATAACATGATAATAATAATAATAATAACAATATAGCACATGATAGAGAGTATTGCACATGATGTTGGTCAGTAATAATAATATTGCACGTAATACTGAGGAAAAATGCACATGATGTTGAATGGTAATATTGCACATGATATTGCTCAGTGTTCATTGTCTTGTATTTCCACTGTCCCTCCCACAGAGGGGGGAGGAGTTATAGAGGTTGATGGCCACAGAGGGGGGAGGAGTTATAGAGTTTGATGGCCACAGGCAGAAAGGACCTCCTGTGGAGTTCTGTGGTGCACCTCGGTAATCTCAGTCTATGGCTGAAGGTGCTCTGGTGTGACACCAGTGTGGCGTGCAGGGGATGGGAGGCGTTGTCCATAATACTGAGTAGTTTACTCAGCATCCTCCTCTCTGAGACCTCCACCAAAGACTCCAATTCCACTCCCAGGACAGAACCCGCTTTCCTGATGAGCTTATTGAGTCTGTTAGCGTCGGCTGCCTTCACCCTGCTACCCCAGCACACACAGTGGCGGATTTAGCAATTTGGGGGCCCAAGGCGAATTTAGCTAGGGGGCCCTTCAAATCCGTTCTTTTAACACAAAGGGACCTGTCAATACTTGCACTAAATAAAGAGTAGAATGTGAGAAATAAGTTTCAGATATAACACCAGTGTATGTCAAAATGCCAAATATTTATTTTGTCTAAAAATCTCACCAGACAAGCGCTTGTGCGTGTGCGTGTGTGTGAGAGAGTGAATGAGTCAGAGAGTGAGACTGTGCGTGAAGTGTGAGTGAGATTGCAATTACAAAATTAACAATTATAATATAACACACAATTATATATACACAATTATAATTTACAAAGACAATGGTGGGGGGCTACTGGCCGGAGGCCCCGAGCCCCTGCAGATTGGGGAGGGGGCAGCTGGTTGGGGGCCCCTGCAGGTTGGGGGCCCCAGGCAATTGCCTACGTTTGCCTTAATGGTAAGACTGCTCCTGAGCACTCAACAGCATAGAAGATGACGCTGGCCACCGCAGTGAGATAGAACATCTGCAGCATGGTTTTGCAGACGTTGAAAGATCTGAATCTCCGTAGGAAATACAGGCGACTCTGACCTTTCTTATACAGGGCCTCTATGTTTTTAGTCCAGTCCATTTTATTGTCTATGTGAACACCCAGGTACTTATATTCCTCGACAATGTCCACCTCGGTCCCCCTGATGCTGACCCGTTTTGGGAGAGTCGGTTGCTTCCTGAAATCCACCACCAACTCCTTAGTCTTAGAGATGTTGAGTTGCAGGTGGTTTAGTCCACACCACTCCACGAAACTGTCCACTACACTTCTGTACTCAGACTCCTGCCTCTTGCTGATACAGCCCACAATGGCAGTCATCCGAAAACTTCTGCAGGTGGCAGGACTGTGAGCTGTATCTGAAGTCTGATGTGTAGAGTGTGAACAGGAAGGGAGACAGGACTGTCCCCTGAGGTGCTCCCATTTTGCTCACTATAGTGTGACCTGTGAGGTAGTTAGTAATCCAGGCCACGAGTGGAGCGTCCACCTACATGTCCAGTAGCTTAGTCCCAAGCTGGGCAGGCTTTATGGTGTTGAAAGCGCTTGAGAAGTCGAAGAATGTGACTCTCACAACGCTGCCTGCCTCCTCCAGGTGAGAATAAGCCCTGTGCAGCAGAAAGATGATGGCGTCTTCCACTCCAACTGCAGAGGGTCCAGTGATGGTTCGACTAGTGCACGGATGTGCTTCAGGACTAGCCTCTCCAGTGACTTCATGACATGTGAGGTCAAGGCCACAGGTCTGTAGTCACTAAGGGTGTTTGCGTGTCTTTTCTTGGGGACAGGAACCAGGTATGATGTTTTCCACAGGACAGGGACGATCATCGTGCTCAGGCTCAGGTTGGAGATGTGCCGGAAGACACCGAACAGCTGAGTCGCACACACCTTGAGAACTCTGGGGCTGAGGCCGTCAGGCCCCGCAGCCTTGCCTGGGCATAGTCTCCCGAGTTCACTTCTCACATCCTCCGCCGTGATGGTGATTGGCCCTGGAGAGAGGAGAGGGGAGGGAGCAAGCGGGGAGAGGAGAGGGGAGGAGAGGGGGAGAGATAGGGAGGGAGAGGGGAGAGAGGGGGGAGAGTCAAGTCAAGTCAAGTACTTTTATTGTCACTTCACAGTTTACACGTGAGTATAAGCAGTGAGTGAAAAACCTTTTGTGCAAAAAATACTATGAATATACTATGAATATAAATTCTGTGTAAAATAAAATAAAAAATAAAACAAAATATACAACAGAATACACAACAAAATACACATATAAATCAATGTAATAAAATATACATTGTTATATGCTGACATTCACAGAATGTCACAGAATACCTTCTCAGACAGTCGACACAACACTAGCACCAGCAATTAGGGGAGAGCCACCTCGTCAAACCTGTTGAAGAACAGGTTTAACTCGTTTGCCTCATCCAGGTTTCCCTCCCTCCCCTGGATGGTCTTTGCTCCATGGCCAGTGATGGTTCTCATGCCACTCCACACCTCCCTGAGGTTCTTCTGTTGGAGCTTCCTCTCAAGCTTTCTTCTGTAACTCTCCTTGCCCTCTGTGATCTTTTCTCTCAGTTCTCTCTGCACCTTCTTCATCTCCTCCTTGTCTCCACTCCTGAAGGCAGCTTTCTTCCTGTTCAGTGATGCATTGATGTCCTTAGTCACCCAGGGTTTGTTGTTGGGGAAGCAGTGCACAGTCTTGGTCGGGATCACACAGTCCGTGCAGAAATTGACATCGTCCGTTATCCAGCCTGTGAGTCCATCTATGTCCTGCCCATGTCCATTACAGAGAACATCCCAGTCTGTCAGCTCAAAACAGCCCTGGAGAGTCTCCTCTGCATCCTGAGACCACCTCCCTACAGTTCTGGTGACCACTGGTTGCCTCTGGACCGTAGGTTTATAGAGGGGCCTCAGGTAGACCAGGTTGTGATCTGATCTGCCCAGAGGAGGGAGAGCTGTGGAGCTGTATGCCTCCTTAACATTGGCATACAGCAGGTCCAATGTTTTATTTCCCCTGGTTTTGTAGTCCACAAACTGTTTAAATGTGTGCAGGGTTGATGCAGGGCGAGTGACATGGTTAAAATCACCCGATATTGATAGGGTGGGTGGGTATTGGACTCCGCCAAGGTTGTCCCTTGTCACCGATCTTCATGGACAGAATCTCAAGGTGAGGAGAGTGTCCGGTTTGGGGACCTCAGAATTGCATCTCTGCTCTTCGCAGATGATGTGGTTCTAAATGGATTGCATTTTATATAGCGCTTTTATCCAAAGCGCTTTACAGTTGCCTCACATTCACCCATTCATACACTGACGGCGGTGCCAACCATGCAAGGTAACAACCAACACGTCAGGAGCAGGTAGGGTTAGGTGTCTTGCTCAGGGACACCACGACACTTTGCTATGTGGAGCTCAGGGATCGAACCAGCAACCTTCCAGTTGGCAGACAACCACTCTACCTCCTGAGCTACTGCCGCCCCCGGTTCTGTTGGCTACATCAGACCATAACCTCCAGCATGCACTGGGGCGGTTTGCAGCCGAGTGTGAATCGGTCGGGATGAGAGTCAGCACCTCCAAGTCTGAGGCCATGGTTCTCTGCCGGAAAACAGTGGAGTGTTCCCTCCGGGTTGGGAGTGAGTTGCTGCCTCAAGCGAAGGAGTTCAAGTAACTCTGGGTCTTCACGAGTGAGGACAAAATGGAGCGGGAGATGGACAGACGGATTGGTGCAGTGTCTGCAGTAATGCGGGCGCTGTACCGGTCCGTTGTGGTGAAGAGGGAGCTGAGCCGGAAGGCGAAGCTCTCGATTTACAGGTCCATCTACGTTCCACCGTATGGTCACGAGCTTTGGGTAGTGACCGAAAGAATGAGATCGCGGATACAAGCGGCCGAAATGAGTTTCCTCCGCAGGGTGGCTGGGCTCAGCCTTAGAGATAGGGTGAGGAGCTCAGATATCCGGAGGGAGCTCGGAGTAGAGCCGCTGCTCCTCTGCGTCGAAAGGAGTCAGCTGAGGTGGTTCGGGCATCTGATTAGGATGCACCCTGGACGCCTCCCCTTAGAGGTTTTCCAGGCACGTCCAACTGGGAGGAGACCCCCGGGCAGACCCAGAACCCGCTGGAGGGATTACATATCTCATCTGGCCAGGGAACGCCTCGGGACCCCCAGGAGGAACTAGAGAGTGTGGCTGGGGAGAAGGAAGCCTGGGGGGCCCTGCTTAGCCGGCTGCCACCGCGACCCGGCCCCGGATAAGCGGATGAGAATGGATGGATGGATGGATGGATTTACAAATGTACAATTGCAGATATTTTATAACAAAGAAATATGTAAACAAAGCTGCAATATTGCAATCTTTTACATTTACATTTACATTTACAGGGCATTCACAGGCGCTTTTATCGAAAGTGACTTACAAAGAGTACATTTAATACAATACAGTACAATCTAATGTACAAATATGAGTATCTAAAATGTACTTAGAAAGAACTAAATATATACAGGTAAGTAAGTCAACTTGAAAAACTGAGTTACAAAAAAAATACAAATACAAAAATTACAAAAATAGAATAAAATGTAATAAAATTAAATACAAAAATAAAATAAAATAAAAAAGGGGGATTGACAGGTGATTGACAGTCTTTATGGAGGTTGTATTCTTCCTCTTACATGGAATCAGCGGCAAGAGAAGGCGGGACTTCCTCTTACATGGAATCAGCGGCGAGAGAGAGGGCGGGGACTTCCTCTTACATGGATTCAGCGGCGAGAGCGAGAGAAAGCGAGAGACGGCGGGACTTTCGATAGAGGGACATCCGTTTCCGCATTCCTCTCCACGATTCATTCAGATAATGCTTTGTCAAAATGTCCAAACACCACAACGCCACCTTTGTTATTCTCCTTCTTGTTGTTATACTTGTTGTCATGATCTAATTCTAATTATTCTCGATTCCTCTGTTCAGTTAATAGGAAGGGAGTGGAACCGGAAATTACCTCGTGGTAAACCGGAATAACGCTACAACCCAGGACCCCCTCCCCCAGCCCAGTTCCTGCTGCCGTGGGCGCGTTCATAAGCGGGTATTTAAGCAAAGCAGTTGTAACTGTAATTATTGTTATTATCATGTCGACCACACAGTCTAGATAGGTAGTCAATTTGTATTCATGTGTATTATGTGTCAGTAAAACACAGGAATATCATATAATATGCGACCAGGGACTCCTCACTGCCAGCCATTGAAGTTCCAGGTAGGAAGCTGCGTTCACATTGTATTGTCTTGTATTGTATTGTCTTGCATTGGCTTTTATTTGATTTATTATGTTTTAATAAATACATAATCCGTGTATATTATTCCCATTCCACTGTTTCTGTGGTGGTTAATGATTCTACTTGTCAGTACAGCACATTTTAATCCTGAGCCTTAAGCCTCCACCAGCCTGTCTGCGCTGACAATGCTTAGATTTATGTGACTTGATTATGGTTATGGTTATAGGCTTATGGTTATAATGGAAGAATAGCCATTGAGCTAAAAGAGATCTGAATAAATCAAACCCTGGCATTTTATTCATAATATTGACCTCTGGTTTTGCCTTCCTGTTGCACAATCAGCTCCACTGTTTGTGTTCCTAGTCTGGAGGAATGAACACCATTCAGGGCAGGAATGTATTGCTACTCCAACAGTAACAAAGTCTATTGCAGTCTCCATCCATCCATCCATCCATCCATCCATTATCGTCCGCTTATCCGGGGTCGGGTCGCGGTGGCAGCCGGCTAAGCAGGGCCCCCCAGGCTTCCTTCTCCCCAGCCACACTCTCTAGTTCCTCCTGGGGGATCCCGAGGCGTTCCCAGGCCAGGCGAGATATGTAATCCCTCCAGTGAGTTCTGGGTCTGCCCCGGGGTCTCCTCCCAGTTGGACGTGGCCCGGAAAAACCTCCAAAGGGAGGCGCCCGAGGGGCATCCTAATCAGATGCCCGAACCACCTCAGCTGACTCCTTTCGATGCGGAGGAGCAGCGGCTCTACTCCGAGCTTCCTCCGGATGTCTGAGCTCCTCACCCTATCTCTAAGGCTGAGCCCAGCCACCCTGCGGAGGAAACTCATTTCGGCCGCTTGTATCCGCGATCTCATTCTTTCGGTCACTACCCAAAGCTCGTGACCATAGGTGAGGGTTGGAACGTAGATGGACCAGTAAATCGAAAGCTTCGCCTTCCGGCTCAGCTCCCTCTTCACCACAACGGACCGGTACAGCGCCCGCATCACTGCAGACGCTGCACCGATCCGTCTGTCCATCTCCCGCTCTATTTTGCCCTCACTCGTGAACAAGACCCCGAGATACTTGAACTCCTTCGCTTGAGGCAGCAACTCACTCCCAACCCGGAGGGAACACTCCACCGTTTTCCGGCAGAGAACCATGGCCTCAGACTTGGAGGTGCTGACTCTCATCCCGACCGCTTCACACTCGGCTGCAAAACCGCCCCAGTGCATGCTGGAGGTCACGGTCTGATGTAGCCAACAGAACCACATCATCTGCAAAGAGCAGAGATGCAATTCTGAGGTCCCCAAACCGGACACTCTCCTCACATCGGCTGAGCCTTGAGATTCTCTCCATGAAGATCACGAACAGAACCGGTGACAAGGGGCAACCTTGGCGGAGTCCAACACCCACTGAGAACGTGCTTGACTTTGTGCCGAGAATACGGACGCAGCTCGCACTTTGTTCGTACAGGGACCGAATGGCACGTACCAACGGCCCTGGTACCCCATACTCCCGTAGTACCCCCCACATGATTCCCCGGGGGACACGGTCATAGGCCTTCTCCAAGTCCACAAAGCACATGTAGACTGGATGGGCAAACTCCCATGCGCCCCCCAACAACCCTGCGAGGGTAAAGAGCTGGTCCACTGTTCCACGGCCAGGACGGAATCCGCATTGTTCCTCCTGGAGCTGAGGTTCGACAATCGGCCGGAGCCTCCTTTCCAGCACCCTGGAATAAACTTTCCCGGGGAGGCTGAGCAGTGTGATACCCCGATAGTTGGAGCACACCCTCCGGTCCCCTTTTTTGAAAATGGGGACCACCACCCCGGTCTGCCATTCCACTGCTATTGCAGTCTCTACAAAGTCATACCATTATTAGACAAATGGAGCAAATAAATGGATCAATGCTAATTCAATGATGTCTCAGAATTGGCAAAGGCCGAGATAAATGCATGCAATACATGGATTATTTAGATCAGTGTTTTTCAACCTTTTTTGAGCCAAGGCACTTTTTTTTTTTACATAAAAAAATCCCACAACCACACCACCCACCAAAAATGTTAAAAAATGACATATTGTAGCTTAGAAGATCTTTATTAGTCCACACACAGTGGTCACACAACGGGAAGTGGCGGCCGACACACACACACACACACACACACCACACACACACACATGCAGGGCAGCCATTTGACAGCGCCCGGGGACCAACAGCTCCAGGTTTTACATCCACATCTTGGTCAGGGATGTGGACAGGCGAGGAGATCTTCACATGTTTTTTTAATTGGGGTTCTTTTACTCCGTAAGGAGACCCCGCGGAGCACGGGGAGAACATGCAAACTCCGCACAGAAAGGCCGGGAGATCACCCACCTGGGCACCCCACAGTCAACAGCGCCCCAGGCGGGAATCAATCCCAAGACCTTCTTGCTGTGAGGCAGCAGTGCAAGCACTGTGCCACCATGCCCCTATTCTTTAGAATAGAATAGAACTTTATTTATCCCGAAGGAAATTCTTGTGCCAGGTTGCATAGCGATACAGTACAATAAAACAATATGGAAAACAACAGAATAATAAAAAATAAACTTTACAATTTACAAATGTACAGTTAAAATATACAAATATGTAGGCAAGATAAGATATTCTGACAGTGAAAACAATTTGGCATAATTGAAGTGTAATATTATTGCACATGATGATGAGAGGTAGTGTTATAGATAATATTTATAGACAGCATGATAATAATGATAATATAGCACATGATGATGGAGTATTGCACATGATGTTGGACAGTAATGTTAATATTGCACGTAATACTGAGGAAAGTGATACTGATGTTGAGAGGTAATATTGCACATTATATTGCTCAGTGTTCATTGTCTTGTATTTCAACTGTCCCTCCCACAGAGGGGGGAGGAGTTATAGAGTTTGATGGCCACAGGCAGAAAGGACCTCCTGTGGCGTTCTGTGGTGCACCTCGGTAATCTCAGTCTACGGCTGAAGGTGCTCTGGTATGACACCAGTGTGGCGTGCAGGGGATGGGAGGCGTTGTCCATAATACTGAGTAGTTTACTCAGCATCCTCCTCTCAGAGACCTCCACCAAAGACTCTAATTCCACTCCCAGGACAGAACCCGCTTTCCTGATGAGCTTATTGAGTCTGTTAGCGTCGGCTGCCTTCACCCTGCTGCCCCAGCACACAACAGCATAGAAGATGACACTGGCCACCACAGTGATAGAACATCTGCAGCATGGTTTTGCAGACGTTGAAAGATCTGAGTCTCCGTAGGAAATACAGGCGACTCTGACCTTTCTTATACAGGGCCTCTGTGTTTTTAGACCAGTCCAACTTATTGTCTATGATGTGAACACCCAGGTACTTATATTCCTCGACAATGTCCACCTCGGTCCCCCTGATGCTGACCGGTTTCGGGTGAGTCGGTTGCTTACTGAAATCCACCACCAACTCCTTCGTCTTAGAGATGTTGAGTTGCAGGTGGTTTAGTCCACACCACTCCACGAAACTGTCCACCACACTCCTGTACTCGGACTCCTGCCCCTTCCTGATACAGCCCACAATGGCAGTCATCCGAAAACTTCTGCAGGTGGCAGGACTGTGAGCTGTATCTGAAGTCTGAGGTGTAGAGTGTGAAGGCCACTAGTGAAGCGTCCACCTGCATGTCCAGTAGCTTAGTCCCAAGCAGGGCAGGCTTTATGGTGTTTAAAGCGCTTGAGAAATCGAAGAATGTGACTCTCACAATGATGCCTGGTGAGAATAAGCCCTGTGCAGCAGGTAGATGATGGCGTCTTCCACTCCAGTGCGGGGCCTAATACAGTATATACAGTATAATGACAATTTAGTCTCAATTTATTTATACTCACTCAGTGTGAAACCTGGGCCTGTTTAGATGAACACAAAGCTGATATCCTGGCAGACCCACAGACGCTCAACCATGGCAAATTATTTGCAGAAACTAAATAATATTCTTTTGGAACAATTAAGTGAAATTGGATAATTTCCCACGGCAAACCTGACGATCTCTCACTGTGCACTAGTGTGAAAATCACTGTATTAGATTATTCAATGTTGCTTTTTTGTAGGTGCATCTTGTCACTTTGTTGGCACTAGTAACTTTTATTATTCACGTAGAGCACAAACTGGGTTGGCATTATGGTGTCAGACTTTCATTTGTGTGTGTGTGTGTGTGTGTGTGTGTGTGTGTGTGTGTGTGTGTGTGTGTGTGTGTGTGTTGTGTGTGTGTGTGTGTGTGTGTGTGTGGTGTGTGTGTGTGTGTGTGTGTGTGGTGTGTGTGTGTGTGTGTGTGTGTGTGTGTGTGTGTGTGTGTGTGTGTGTGTTGCAGGGGAGCCCATGGACCAGCCAGATGGAACAAACTTGGAGGAGGGAGACCAGCTGATGGGGGTAAGGGTCG
Organism: Coryphaenoides rupestris; assembly: GCA_002895965.2. Lineage (NCBI taxonomy): Eukaryota > Metazoa > Chordata > Actinopteri > Gadiformes > Macrouridae > Coryphaenoides > Coryphaenoides rupestris. The sequence continues at coordinate 161,714 of PIJE02000395.1, read as the reverse complement.
TACACTCTTAGATGTTAGTAATCCATTCAGAACGGCACTTCTGCACTTTACGCAGGCAACCGAGCAATTATGAACACTTGAAACCTGTTGTATAAGTCGCTTTGGATAAGCGGATAAGCGTCTGCCAAATGCCCTAAATGTAAATGTCGTCTTATGTATTGTAGGGCAAGGGTGGCCAAACCTTTTTGATTGTGGGCCATATACAGAAAAATATAAGGAGTCACGGGCCTAACAGTAAATGTGTTGTTCTCAACCAGTTACACTGCAAGAAAATCAGTGTTTCTTGCAACAGAAAACCCCATGTGCCATAGAAAATAATTTTTCTATCAAAATAACTATGCAACACTTCTAAACAGTTTTAGACATTACAGGAGTTGTACGCTTCCCCCTAGTAGATTTAAACAGTCACATTTCAACGCCACACTAACAGTTACCCGTTGCTCAGTCATTGGTCGGCAGTTATAACTCTGGCGCGATTTCATCGGCTACAATAGGAGGAAGTGACCAGTTCGTGCCGGGACAAACATGGCCGCTGGACGAACCCCTGGTCAACATGAAGGTTCCCGCCACTCACCACCCTGCTCCGATTCCTGCTGTGGGACAAAGACCACAGCAACGTGCCGTCTAGCAAAGAGGTACGTTATTATGAACTAAAGGGGAGCGTCTAGACTCTGTCTAGTGACATCACAAGTGGGAACGTCCACCGTATGATTACTAGATCAGTCTACCAGCCTACCCAGTGGACTGTACCGACAGGTAAACCGATTCTCGTCACGCGGAATCCCCCCCACCCAGACTCTAATAGGCCTGTTTCACTACTTGGAATATGTTAGCACCAGCGGTTAAACTTTAACCCCTGGGTTATAATAGCCCTGGGTTAATTTATCTCACGTTTCACACTAGTTTTCTTTAACCCTGGGCTAACAATTGACCCGGGTTAACGTTCTCATTGAATATTTACTGGGTTATCGAAAATGATTGGACCGGCCCAGCACGCGACCTTTGTTTACGTTTCAGCCGGCTTAACTGTCAAAATGGCGCAATCAAAAACACAACTGTGATGGCGATACTAATTAAACACACACAAAAAAAGAGCGAGAGAGAATAAAAATGAAACTGGAGAAGAGTGTATGAGTAGGTTTTCGATTTTATTTTAAGTACAGAGAAATTAATGTTCGTCTTTATGTTAACTTCGATGTCAACCGGTTTACTTTCCTCCGGCTCAGATGATCAAGATAGCCTTCACAGATGTGCGTGTGATTAGCGAGTTAATATTTAAATGAGGTGGTTGCGGTCTGTGGTTGGATGGATAGTCGTTGATATCGCTGTTACGTTCTAACCCCACAATGTTTCACACTAGTGTTCTTGGCACCGCATTTCGGCGATAGCACCGCAAAATCAATGCTATCCCAGGGTTAAAATCGGTGTTAACCCTCTTTAAAAAATGCAAGTGTGAAACGCTGCTTAGCCCGGGGTTAAATTCAGGGTTAAATGCGTCCTTAACCCGGGGTTAAGTGTAGTGTGAAAAGCATATAACTGGGGTGGGTGAGGCTGTAGCCCCACCCACCCCAGACTCTAACTGGGCCAGGTGAGGCCAATTCAGCCAGCCAGGCACCCACATTGTTGTTCTTGCATTCCAAGGCTGTAAGAATCAGTAGCCAATCAGGACGTTTTACATGTTTGTTTGGAGTGAACAGCTTTGATGTTATTTACCACCAGGCTTCAGTTTGGAAACCCTATAGCTGGCCACTGAATTACAAATCCCTACTATTCAGGGAAGTGCGTGAGATGATATCCGCAGAGCTATTCATTTTCCCTTGTGGGCTCCGTGGCACCTTTGTTGTCCCACAGACAAAGGTGTTGACACATATATCGCCCACGGTTGTGTATTATACATGGATGCTCTGGGTACCAATACCAGGCCCTGGTTCCAGGAATCCTGAATGTATTCCTGAGTCTAAAGTCTGCAGGTCATTGCCAAAAAAACCCCCCTCCATTCTAACTTATTTGGGTGAAAGTGTTTTACGGGAAAACGCTGGCATCCAAGTGGCTGTACATCAACAATCTTAAGGATGGTTGCTGGGCACAATTCCATGGACTTTTTAAAAGATAATCATCAGAATTTGAGGATAATCGTCAGAAAGGAAATGCACTCATAAGCTCATCTGTTCATTTTGCTCAATGATCATTGTGCATTCACAGCACTAATTAATTAAATAATTTATTGTAATGCCTTCCTCTATAGTAAAAGGGGTTAAAGGGTTAACTTGTTTGCAATGTGTGAGCGACTGGGAATATTTTCATAATGCTTTCCATATACCACCGAATTCAAATTCTGTCGGCGGTGGCCTCGGCGTTGAATGTCGACACCCTCTACTCTCACTCTCTCACTCTCTCACGCTCTCACCCTCTCTCGCTCTCTCACTCGCTCACACTCTCATGCTCTCACCCTCTGTCGCTCTCACTCGCTCACACTCTCATGCTCTCACACTCACACTCCCATTCCCTCATGCTCACTCTCTCACTTTCATGCTCTCACACTCTCACTCTCTCACTCTCTCTCACACACTCACCCTCTGCCCAGGTCCTAGACACAGAGCTTCCGGTTCTGGTGCCATACTTTGCCCGGGAAGGGGGTGGGGCCGGGGGCGGGGAGACGGAGGCGGATCGGGACGGCTGTTCGCGGGGCCTGCGGGCGACGTGGCTGGGTCACTCCACAGTGCTGGTGGAGCTGGACGGCGTGAACCTCCTGACGGACCCCATATTCAGCCAGCGGGCGTCGCCAGTCCAGTTTGTGGGGCCCAAGCGTTACCGGGGGCCCCCCTGCACCGTGGAACAGGTCTGGTACTTTTATGGTACTTTGTTTTAAAATGAACCTTTAGTCCATCAAATTCATCATTCGTTAAAGGGGACATATGATGCCACCGGGTGTGAGTGTGATCAGCCATTGCAAGCCGTTGCACAATTGCCATGTGACTACCGTCTAGTGACATCACAAGTGGGAACGTCCACCTAGGTGTATGCTGACTAGATCAGTCTACCAGCCTACCCAGTGGACTGTACTGTACTGCCAGGTAGACTGATCTAATCACACTCCCACCTGGTGGTGGGTTATATTCTAATAATTCAAAAAAAAATATAGAATTATATATTTTATATTTAAGTATATATTATAAATATATAAGTATATATTATATTTATATATGTGTTGATGGTTAGAGGAGTATACACACCATACTGTATAAGTTGCTTTTTGCCACAGACCACATTTTCCTGTGGACACAAAGTGTCCAGCATAGATAACCGTAAAACCAGTTAATTGTACATTCAGGGATCAGGTTGTACAATACATGACGTGTCAGCCTGTCAGTTGGGGTGTGTGTGTGTGTGCGTGCGTGTGTAGTGAAGTGATGGCCGGTTTATCCAGTGGGCTTTCATTCCTGCATGCGTCAAAACAGCCACCAACCACAAACAAACACACACACACACACGCTATGATCCTCGTCCACTAATGGGCCGGCCCGTCTGACAACTTTGAAAACCAAAAGTGGCCCTTGAGCCAAAACAATTGGGCACCCCTGAGCTAGATGTATGCTGATGACTAGACCAGTTTACCTGTCCACTGGGTATGCTGGTAAACTGATCTAGTCAGCACACATCTAGTTGGACATTCCCACTTGTGATGGGGGGGGTGCTCCGTTAATTTGCGGTTCTGATGGGGGGGGGGGGTGCTCCGTTAATTTGCGCTTCTGATGGGGAGGGGGTGCTCCGTTAATTTGCGGTTCTGATTGGGGGGGTGCTCCGTTAATTCGCGGTTCTGATGGGGGGGGTGCTCCGTTAATTGGTGGGGACATGTCCCCACCTTCCCCACTAAATTCTACGCCCATGCTCGGTACCATGCGCAGTTGCTATTAAACATCCATAAACTCGGTTGCATCTCTTTATTTCAATATTCCTTGGCTAAGAATATTACAAGGTTAACGTTGCGTTGCCAAAGTGGTATCTCCGTGGTATTTCCATTAAGCTACATTTACGTCTCTCTGTCAAACTATTCTCCAAAACAAACTCGTTTCCGTCCTCTGGATACGTCACCCCGTGTATTCTTCTGATTGGTCGTAGTGTTATCCAATTGCGTGCAGTGATATTTTCAAACGCATGCTTGGTGCCGCCCCTCGAGTTGGGCCATTTTCATTACTCATTACCAGACCTACAGCTTTCTAGATGTGGGTCTGGATTTCCAGGCTAGCCGTAGTGTGTAATGCAGATGAATTTCCAGTGCAACAGGTTTAGTGCTTTAGAATTAAAAGAAGTTTCAAGCACTCACCAATGGCCAGGTTGTGGGTGTTGGACTCCGCCAAGGTTGCCCCTTGTCACCGGTTCTGTTCGTGATCTTCATGGACAGAATCTCAAGGCACAGCCGAGGTGAGGAGAGTGTCCGGTTTGGGGACCTCAGAATTGCATCTCTGCTCTTTGCAGATGATGTGGTTCTGTTGGCTACATCAGACCGTGACCTCCAGCATGCACTGGGGCGGTTTGCAGCCGAGTGTGAAGCGGTCGGGATGAGAGTCAGCACCTCCAAGTCTGAGGCCATGGTCTCTGCCGGAAAACGGTGGAGTGTTCCCTCCGGGTTGGGAGTGAGTTGCTGCCCCAAGTGAAGGAGTTCAAGTATCTCGGGGTCTTGTTCACGAGTGAGGGCAAAATGGAGCGGGAGATGGACAGACGGATTGGTGCAGCGTCTGCAGTGATGCGGGCGATGTACCGGTCCGTTGTGGTGAAGAGGGTCGATTTACAGGTCCATCTGCGTTCCAACCCTCACCTATGGTCACGAGCTTTGGGTAGTGACCGAAAGAATGAGATCGCGGATACAAGCGGCCGAAATGAGTTTCCTCCGCAGGGTGGCTGGGCTCAGCCTTAGAGATAGGGTGAGGAGCTCAGACATCCGGAGGGAGCTCGGAGTAGAGCCGCTGCTCCTCCGCATCGAAAGGAGTCAGCTGAGGTGGTTCGGGCATCTGATTAGGATGCCCCCCGGGCGCCTCCCTTTGGAGGTTTTCCGGGCACGTCCAACTGGGAGGAGACCCCGGGGCAGACCCAGAACCCGCTGGAGGGATTATATATCTCGTCTGGCCTGGGAACGCCTCGGGATCTCGGGATCCCCCAGGAGGAACTAGAGGGCGTGGCTGGGGAGACGGAAGCCTGGGGGGCTCTGCTTAGCCGGCTGCCACCGCGACCCGGCCCCGGATAAGCGGACGCAAATGGATGGATGGATGGACTAATGGCCAGGTTAAGCCCTTGCCAGTAAACAAGATAGCTAAATGCAAATTGTATTTTTCATGTTTATTTTATTTATTATGCCACCAGGTGTGAGCGTCATTAGCCATTGCAGGCTGTTTCACAATTGCCATGTGACCACCGTCTCGTGACATCACAAGTGGGAACGTCCAGCTAGATGTATGCTGATGACTAGACCAGTTTACCTGTCCACTGGGTATGCTGGTAAACTGATCTAGTCAGCACACATCTAGTTGGATATTCCCACTTGTGATGTCACGAAACGGCCTGCAATGGCTAATCACACTCACACCTGGTGGCACAATACGTCCCCTTTAAAATAGCACTTTAAAACAAAACTTCTTTTAATTTAAATTTAATTGAATAGGTGCTGTGGCACCTAATTGTCATTGTTAGCTGTTATTATTGTTATTTTTATTATTAGTATTGAGAAATGTTGAAGGTGTCGTCTCACTCTCTCGCCAGCTGCCCAGGATCGACGCCGTGGTGATTAGCCACTCCCACTATGACCACCTGGATGCCGGCACAGTGGACCAGCTCAACGCTCGCTTCGGGGGGGAGCTGCGATGGTATGTTCCGTCTCGCGGCACAGGGAATATGGCATATGTATCCAGAAGCAAATGAATAATCTAAATATTCACATGCTGCTTCTCTCAGAAGATCTGATCTGGTCTGGCCAGAGATGTATTTTCAATACATATATTTATATACCGTAAATCCTCTAATAGTGGCCTGTAGTCCATTAAAGGCCGGTCTCTCATAATGGCCGGGGGCGTGGTCAACACGGACAAATAAAGGCCGGCCTCCAATACAGGCCGGGTCAAAAAACGAAGAAAATAAACAACGGTTAATACGGTAACGCCTGTTACTCCTGGTGCCTGTTATACACCGGTAATGTAACTACGGTAGTTTGAATTACCTGTGCAGCCTGAATGTCCCACAACACAACGTGTCTACATAACACAGAGCTACCAGAGAAGAGAAAACAAACATGGCGCCGACCACATGAAAGTTAAAGAGACAGTTTTGTTTTATTGTACAGTGGGTGTATTTTCCCTACGTGAGGCTGTGGTGCTGTTTTGTTATCATATGTTACTTGCAGCTGAATCTTACTGTTTTGTTTGTTTGGTTTTTATGTGGCAATGTGTGCAATGATTTGCAATAAAAGTCAGGAAATTAAGGGATTATGTCCATGAGAGTTACATTTTAAGAAATAAAGGCCTGCCTCACAATATAAGGTGATCTTTGCGGCTCAGTAAATAAAGGCCCCGGCCAATATTAGAGGATTTACGGTATACTGTATATAATTTTTTTCTCTTGCAATGTTGTATCTGCTTTTGAGCCATGAAGCACACACGCAGACACGCACACACAAAAGTCATTAAACGCACGCCCAGATACACACACCCATTGCACTCCGAACCGTCCCTGGAAGGAGGAATTCCCCACTCTGAGTTCCTTCTCCAGGTTTCTTCCTTGTTAATTAAGGGAGTCGTTTCTTGGTGTCATAATCACATGACCCATAATAATCATATGGCCTGTAAAGCCCTTTGAGACTGTAACTGTGATTAAGGGCTATACAAATAAAATTTACTTGAAATTGACATGACTCACGGAACCGACCTCTCCCGCCCTGGCGCCCACAGGTTCGTGCCGCTGGGTCTGGCGGAGTGGCTCCGGAGGGCCGGGTGCGAGGACGTGACGGAGCTCGACTGGTGGGAGCGAAGCCGCGTCGGCGTTCCTGGCCGCGACGACGATGACGACGATGACGACGCCGCCGGCGGTAGCGGCGGCGGCATCACCATTGTGTGCACGCCCGCCCAGCACTGGTCCAAACGCACGCCGCTGGACGAGAACAAGGTGGGTTGGCACATGGTTGCTGTTATTTATAGACCAGGAGGTAAGAGCAGTTTGTCTGGGAACGGGACGGTTGCTGGTTCGATCCCCAGGCTCTGCCTCCCAGCTAAGTGTGGAGGTGTCCCTGAGCAAGACACCACCTAACCCTACCTGCTCCTGACGTGTTGGTTGTTACCTTGCATGGTTGGCACCGCCGTCGGTGTATGAATGGGTGAATGTGAGGCAACTGTAAAGTGCTTTGGATAAAAGCGCGATATAAATGTTATCCATTTACCATTTATCCATTTATCCCCCCCCCCTCCCCTCCCTCCCTACCAGGCGCTGTGGGGCAGCTGGTCCGTACTGGGCCCCCACCATCGATTCTTCTTCGCCGGGGACACAGGCTACTGCTCCGCCTTCACCGAGATCGGATGCCGCTTCGGGCCCTTCGACCTCGCCGCCATCCCCATCGGTGCTTACCTGCCCAGGTACATTAACGCACGCACACTCGCGCAAACAATTGCAAAATAAACTGATGTGCCCACGCAGAAACTTTGTTTGTTACGTGTGTCCGTGTCCGTGTGTACGCAGGGATGTGATGGTAGGCCAGCACGTGGACCCTGAGCAGGCGGTGCAGATCCACACGGACGTGCGCGCCAAATGCTCACTGGCCGTCCACTGGGGGACCTTTGCCCTGGCGTACGAGGTGGGCCGCGCGTCCATCCGTCCGTCCGTCAGTCTTTGCATGCCACCCCCGCTCGTCCCCAGCAGAGATGCAAACGAATCTGTCCTTGTTGTAAAAACTCCCGCTCAAAGTGATTGGCTGTGGCCTGAGCTGCAGCCCCTTCCCATTGGCTGTCACAATCGCGATAGCTTGGGGCGGTAGGTTCTTCCTAGCACAGTGTTATTACTAGGATCTCCTTAAACACACTGTAAGAAAATTGTGCAGAAAAATGCTTCTCAGTTCCGCCCCCCTTTGGCCGGAACGGGAACTGCAGCCCGCTGGAGCGAGTGCAGTTCAGAGCACTGGAGAGCCAGCTCCGTGAGAGATACTGACAATCATTCACTAATGCTCGTTATAATCGTAAATAAATGTACAAAGTTGAAAGCCATCGATGGTGAAAATGACCATGACCTATTATAAATAATGGTAAATTATACAAAGCGCTTTGCAGTATTGCCTCACATTCACCCAATCATACACCGACGGCGGTGCCAACCATGCAAGGTAACAACCAACACGTCAGGACAATCATTCACTAATGCTCGTTATAAATGTACAAAGTTATACAATTACAGACATTTTCACCATTATCCGTGTTTAGACGTCACTTCCTTCCTGGGGAAACCGACCCGGTTCAAATAAAATAAATACAAAAATCACCCCACAGGCTGTTCTACGCAACAGAGAGAGTCGAGGAAGATCTCATTTTTTGACGTTAAACTCCAACCTGTTCATATCTTGGCAAGTAGTGAAACTTGAACTAATTATACTGCTTTTTCTGCACCACCACCACCACCTCCTCCTCCTCCCCCCGCACCTCCGCCGCCTCCCTTGGGTCCGGGTGGTCCAGCCATACCTGGAGCCTCCCGTGCGTCTCAGGGAGGCTCTTCGACAGAGAGGCCTGGACCCCGACTGCTTCTTCACCCTCCACCACGGCGAGTCCTGGCCCCTCGCCGCGACCGAAGGAGACGACCGCAGCAGGAGTGGCAGCCAAACCACATAAATGTTTCACGTTTTCTAGATTGTTCCGTTTTTGTTGTTGTCGTTGTTGCGTTGGGGGGGGGGGAAGGCAAGATACAAAAGACACGCCCCCTGTTGCCAAATGACGTCCTGTTGCCAAATGGCATCTTCTCGGTGTCTTTTTTCACACCTGCGGCAGGCGGGCGAGCGAACGTAACGTGAGACGCAGAGAACCGGAGTCGTCTCCTCGAGCACCTGTAAGGCGGGAAACGGGGGCGGGGGGAGGGAGGGGAGGGCGGGGGCGGCGTTTCCCTCCCAATGATGACGAACTATTCAGAGAGAGAGAGAGAACTATCCTGAATGACCGGTTTGGTATGGTTGCCACCATCCACAAGTCGGTGTCACACCTCCTTAATCACAAAGGCCAAATGACAATAGAAGACCGCAAGCCTTGTGTCAAAGTATATTTTTGCTGCTGGTTTTCACATGGGTCGCGAAACGGGCGTGTCTGTTGGCCCTGGTGTGTTCCTGAACTTCTCGTGATCCTCTCTCCAAATGAACACAAATATGCTGCCATTGCTTCCGTATTGCTGTGGATTGTACTATTGTCTTGCCTCACGAGACGAAAACCCAGTGTTTACTACTACAGTGTTAACTACTTTAGTAGATCCCTTTGCAAGACACTCAGAAAGGTGCCAGGAGGAGAGGAGAGTTGATATATATATATATATATATATCTCTGTAGCCTGTTCTTCCACTGTTCTGGTTGGCCAACCCTGATTGCACTATGATTTAATGACTCATTTAACGGCTTTACAATGAATGCTGAATACAGACGCACTGAACTTCAAGGTTCCAGTGTCTTTTGTTGAGCTCTTTGTGTTTCAGAGTAAATGGGTGAATGCTGAATGGGTGGGGCATCAAGTTAATATTGAGCCTTTCCTTAATCGTGAAATTTTACTTCTCAGCCGGTCAAGATAAGATAAGATTGTGGGTTGATTAGTGCCATGGGAACACACATCATGACTATTGTAAAAAAAGTAACTTGCTGTGGTATTACATTGTAAAAGGTACTGAGGAAGCCTACTTTAGGTCAAACATTAAGTCTTAGGTTCACGTCGGGCTAAATATTTTAACTGGTGACACAAAACATTCCAAACAGGCCATTCAATCTTATTCTTTATTTACATGTTTGATTAAAAAATATTATGTTCAATAAATCTTGAAATATATTACAAAATATATAGCATGCCAAAAAAGAGGCAATTTCGTCCCTTTGCAAAAATAAATAAATATGTTTAGATTTATCGTATAAGTATAAGTTCCAGCAATCCTTGATTAATGATTGAATGTTCTTACATGACCCTAAGATAAGATTAAGACGTGGCAGATACAGACATTGATTCACGTCCATACATTTTTACGATTAATCTCAGCTTTGCGTTATGTTTGCTCAACAGAGGTCATGCAGCCCAAGTTACGCGTCGCAGTAGAGAATGATTAGATTACGTGGACACGCCCCGCAGCGACAGAAAACGCAATGGTTATGGAAAAATCTACAAACAAATTACGTCATTAAATTAAAATGTCACATTATTTAGGACAAAAATAGCATCTCCCCCCTAAGAACAGGGAATGGCTCAGAGAGAGAGTGTGTGTGTGTGTGTCTGTCTGTCTGTCTCTGTGTGTCTCTCTGTCTGTCTGTGTCTCTGTGTCTGTCTGTCTGTGTCTCTGTGCATGTCTGTATCTGTCTGTCTGTGTGTCTCTCTCTGTCTGTCTCACACCACACTCTGTCTGCCACTGTCCCTGGCGTACGTCGCCACGGAGCCCGGCGGTGAACATCGGGAACGTCGGGAGAAGTCCAGGAAGATCCCGTCCGACTCCGTCTCCGAGTCCAGGGACTCCAGCGCGGTGTCCAGCAGCAGGGCCTCCGGGCTGGAGGACAGACTGGGGCCTGAGCTGGTGGCGGTACTGGTGGTGTTGGTGGTGGTGTTGGGATGTGGGAGTCGCACCCTGCAGCAGGAGGAGGAGGAGGTGGAGGAGGAGAAGGAGGAAGGGGAAGGGGAGGAACCCGCATGGCTGGCGGGGGAGGGCTCAGGGAGGACGCAGGGCGAGTGGGCGCGGTGGGCCTGGAGGTCTGGGCAGGGAGGTCGGAGGTCGGAGCCCCGCCCCCTCGAGCTCCCGACCGAAGATGACAATGAACCTGAAAGCCGATGCGCTTGTTTAAAGGGCTCCAATTACACCACCGGCTGTGAGTGATCCCCCTTATGACATCACAAGTGGGAGTGTCCAGTCAGATGTACATATGCTGGATAGATCAGCCTACCCAGTGGACTGTAGCACTTTATTTACCAAATTAACTCAGACAAAGAACGACGAAAGCAATGACAATCGCTTTTAACTGCAACAACAGTATGTGTATTTATGATAGCCTTTTTAATCATCTACTTACCCGCTGGAGGTCTGTGTTTTGGGTCGGGCAGCACGTCGGACGAAACACCCTCGGGGGCGTGGCCTGCGGGTTCCGGCGGCGCGCTGGTGCCGCACTCCTCGGCACAGGAAGTCATCTCGCCGACGGAGTGGCGTCGGACGGCGGCCACGGGCGCGGGCGCGGCGGAGCAGTCCATGTCGAACTCGGCCACGGGGGTCAGCATGGGCACGTTGTAGCTCTTGGAGCGCACCACGGGGTTCTTGGCGCCAGGGGTGGTCCCGCCTGGCAGGCGACGCCTCATGTGCTTATCTGGGGAGAGGGGAGGGAGAGTGGGGGGTATGGGGGAGAGAGAGCGAGAGAGAGGGGAGAGAGAGGAAGGGAGGAACACATCATTGACCTAATGCAGAGGAGAACGTTTTTATCCAAATTGACAATAAAATTCAATAAAAGTTCTGCACAACCACAATCAAATCAAAAACAACTGGACAGATTGAATAGTCTCCAAAGGAATCATTTATGATTTATGTGACTATTATTAACTATTTACATAATATTAATTCACATCTTTTCTTTAAATTGTACCTTTTTATTGCTTACTTTTGTATGTATTTATAGATTTTTTTTGCATTTTCTACTCTCATTTCAATATTTTTACCCTTTAACTAAGGCAATAAAGCTAATTCTGATTCTGATTTACCAACGTCTCAGAGACAGAGATATCAACAAAGTGCATGCTAACTTCTATGTTACATTCAACAACAACAACAACAAGCCAACACACACACAAACACACACATGCGCGCGCACCCACCGAGGATGCAACAGGAGTAGTGTTGGGTGGCGGTCTCGTCGCTGGAGTACAGGCCGTGGGTGCCCAGGTACGGAGAGACCACCTTCTGGATCAGAGCCTCCAGACGCAGGTAGGAGTCCGTCACCCCCCGAGACTCGTGGACCCCCTGCACCGGACGGGACAGGCAGGCAGACAGACAGACAGACAGACAGGCAGACAGGCAGACAGACAGGCAGGCAGAGCCGAAGACAGATAGACAGGCAAGCAGAGCCAAAGACCGAGACAGATAGACAGGCAAGCAGGCAGACAGGCAGGCAGAGAGGCAGACAGACAGACAGATCGATAGACAGAGAGGCAAGCAGGCAGAAAGGCAGGCCAGAGCCAAAGACAGACAGGTAAGCAGGGCACACATACAGATAGACAGAAAGACAGGCAGACAGAAAGGCAGAGGGAAAGACAGGTAGACAGACATGTCATTGTTACAATTTCTTCTCTAGCCAAAATGTTAACACTGGAAAGATAGTAAATTGTGAAATACACAGACGCTATTATCTCAAGTTATCAAGAATCATTGGTGGATTTGGTCCAGGCTCAATTTCTCCTGTTTATCAGCAGGGGGCGCCATCACACCAGCTTTATGCTCACACCGGTGGTCACAGTAGGAGACACAGGAGAGGAGAGATCGATCTCGATCTCTCTCTCTTTCTCTCTCTCTCTCTCTCTCTCTCTCTCTCTCTCTCTCTCTCTCTCTCTCTCTCTCTCTCTCTCTCTCTCTCTCTCTCTCTCTCTCTCTCTCTCTCTCTCTCTCTCTCTCTCTCTCTCTCTCTCTCTCTCTCTCTCTCTCTCTCTCTCTCTCTCTCTTCTCTCTCTCGTCTCTCTCTCTCTGTGTGTGTGTGTGCGTGTGTGCGCCTCCCAAGCGTGGAGATCGCAGCCGACCACATGAACGGGTCCCTGGGGACGGGGTGGGGCTGGAGAGGGGGGAGGAGCTTCTGGAATGAACCAGGGAAATGGCTAACACATGAACCCCGGGCCAGGAAACAACTTCAGACATTACATTAGCCTCAATCCCACACACACACACACGCGCGCGCACACACACACACATACACGCGCACGCGCACACACACACACCCACTCGACCACAGCAGCAGAATGTGAAGGTGGGGGTGGGGTGGGGTGGGTGGGGTTAGGGTGGTCATGGGAAGACAGCCCTGTGGTGGTGGTGGTGCTAGCTCTGTGCTGTGATGACTTCCTGTGAAGCCCTCCCTCCCACACACACACACACACACACACACACACACACACACACCGAGTGGGAGAAGTGTAAAAGGCAGCAGATGGGGGACAGGATGGACTCATGAGTGACTCAACAGAACCATCGAGTGTGTGTGTGTGTGTGTGTGTGTGTGTGTGTGTGTGTGTGTGTGTGTGTGTGTGTGTGTGTGTGTGTGTGTGTGTGCGCGCGCCTACGTGCGTGTGCCCGCATGCGTGTTTGTGACGTATACACACACACACACGTGTTTACATAAGTGTATGTGAATGTGTTTACACGTGTGTGTGTGTGTGTGTGTGTGTGACTATGCTTACACATGGTTGTGTGTGTGTGCCTGTATGTGCGTTTGTGTGCGCGTGTGTGCGTGTGTGTGCGTGTGTGTGTGTGTGTGTGTGTACCTGCAGTATGAGCAGCATCTGTGTGATGGAGGGCGGGACCCGAGCACGGGGGGCGGGCCAGAGCCTCGTCCAGCTTCAGGTTCAGCGTGATCACGTTCCTGAAGTGAAGCAGAGCCAGCTGTCTGACGGAGGGCTCCTTACCCTGCCCACAACCACACACACACACACACACACACACACACACACACAACACACACACACAACACACAACACACACACACACACACACACACACACACACACACACACACACACACACACACACACACACACAGCACACACACAGCTAATGAACAACCACATACAGGAAGTACAGATCAATCTTCGCAATAGTAAACACGGAAACCCACATTAGAAATATGTAAACACACTGAGTCTTGCATATTATTACACATAAACATTAAACAAAGATGCAAGAAACATTTTACTGCATACTACAAAGTACTAAGTCATATCGAAGAGGTGTAGCGGTGAGTAGTATTGAAGAGGCAAAGTATTGAGTATTGAGTGGTATATTGCAGTATTTTTTCCACGCAGACCTGTACGGGGTAGAAGATCGCCTGCAGCATGGAGAGAACGTCACAGAAGAAGAAGTCCCAGGTCTCGGCCAGGGAGTCCAGGAGCTTCTGGCCTATAGCGGCGCACCAGGAAATGCAAAGGGAGCCAATCAGGAGCGGGGAAACCAAGTTTAGTCTGGGGCTAGCTGAGGCTGCACACCTGGGATGCATTGCCTAATCGAGGCCCACAGGATAAACCAGCCATCGCCACACACACACTCAAGGAGAGCGCTGGCATGCCAGCCGTTACCGCCTGCTTTGTTAATTTTTTTGGACAGAAATACAGGAAGCATCTAACCCGACACGCCCGATGGTTTGTTTCACAGAACCCATCTGGGAAGTCGTCATTCGAAACAGTTTGGAAAAGGGCGGGCACTTTCAAAACAATGCTAAGCAGGTGATTGGACGAACCATCTGCAAACGGTGGTTCGACCAATCAACAAACGGTTGCTTTTGCTTCTCGCTGTCGTGTTGTGGCACCTAAACCACGGCCCCCTAGCTGCCAGGGGGACACCGATTGGTCCGAACCACCGGTGGATTCGGACACAAACGGACAGCTTGAAGCCTGGCCAGACTTAGACCTGAAGAGAGAAACTTAAGTATGTGAACTTTTACGAGCTCAGAGCGGTCTGCTGTAAGAGAGGTACCTTGTCGTGTGGACGAAACGCCAAAAAACGTGGAAGATGGTGAAGACTGAAGCCAACAGCCCGTGTGTTTAAGAACCTCATGGCCTGCGTCACACCACCGCTTTATGCCTCCTCTGAGGTCGGGAGGGTTTCATGATGACTTGAATTAGCTTCAAAGCAACGCGACACATTTCAAGGCCTCTCCACCACAACAGAGGGGCCCTTCACTCGTTAACTCTGTGCGAGTGTGCGAGTGTGTGTGTGTGTGTGTGTGTGTGTGTGTGTGTGTGTGTGTACCTTCATAGAAGCGGATCTTGTCTCTCAGGATGACCATGCCTTTGGTCAGAAGCTGGTTCTGAAGGTACTCGGTAAAGAAGGAGCCTAGATCTGTCTTCAGAAGTTGCCTGGAACACACACACGCACACACACACACACACACCAAAGCACACATTGAAGCCATATTTATTTTTTTCGACACATAATTACACTGTTCTTTCATTTCCCCGTCAAATCAGAAATAAATGGAACACAGGAAGCCGGCCCTAACCGCGGCTACGCGCTAGCAGCCGCTCGGACAGGAAATGAACCCAGAGGCCGTAACCACGGAGACGAACGCACACACTGCTTAACCCGGCCTTGAGGTCTCCACAGCGGGAGCCGAGAGTTGGGATGGCGATCGTTCAGTTTATTGATTCATTTACGACACCGTATTCGGGACAGATGCATAACGATCGAGTCTTCATCGTTATCGTTTTCGATTCCTCGTATTTGGTGTAAAGACAAGAGAGATACATACTTCTATCTATACTGTTACTCTCTGTTTGATGTTCAATGTTATGCACCACTTTCACAATAGCACAGTCCTTGTTTGTAAAAGCTAAGGCAATAAAGCTGGGGGATCGGATCTGATTCTGATTCTGATACAGAACTGGTGTTGCTTTTGTTGCTGAACTGGGAGTCTGAACCCATGTATGTTTGTGCACCAGCACAGTTTGATTCAATTGCCGTGATTCTCATTGCGTAATAGCATCCGCTGGTCTCGGTCGCAGCACCCATAAGACGAGGCCAGGACAGGCCGTATCAGCAGAGGTGTTGCCTAGGAACACTTGTTTATCCCCTAACCCCTGACTGTACTGTGCACACACACACACACACACACACACATACACACACACACACACACACACACACACACACACACACACACACACACACACACACTCACACACAGATAATAAAGTCAAATCACTATCCAGATACCCTGCAGGTCATAAGCTAGACAAACAACCGAAAGTTGCACGATTAGTCGTAATTAGCTCTTCTGATTGCGAGCTTCAGTGACGCACTTGTGTACCTGCATTGACTATTTTCTTTCTCTGAAGAGAGATTATTTTAATGAGGTTTTAAACATTTGGGGCACATCATTGCAGTATGCATTTGCATAGTATTGCATTTGTTTTTTGCATTTTTGCATCTGCATTTTTGCATGTGCAGGACCAAAACAAAGTACAAACAGAAAACAAACCATGTTACCCACAATGCAACATGACGGGTACGGGGCGAAGGTACGGTGAGTCAGTCCTGGAAAGCGACAGTGGTTCATTTGGAGTCTTTTGTCATGTTTACGGCCGTGTGTGTAAGTGTCGAGCCATGGCAAGAAACCTGCCATCAGGGCTGCAGAAATCACTATAATTTAGCACAACTTTCTCCCAAAATACAACTTTAACAATCAGTGAGAGAGGCAGAGAGAGAGAGCAGGGAGAGTCGAAGAGACAGGCTAAACAATAGTATGCGATATGCCGTCATTGCACTGGGATGCAAATCTAGGAAATAGATCTGGCATTTTGAAACATAACTAAATTGTTTGAATTTGTTCCGTTGGCCCATGAGGTATCGAGGTATATAAGTAGAAGTAAGTTGAAGTAGATTGCTTCAAAATATGTTTGCGGTGCGAGGTGTGTTTCATTTTGAATTCAAAACTGCCCCCGACTTTTTTTGGACTATTGGAACACAGCCCATGGGTCCTACACACCGAGTGGCCATCTTGGTTCTAGCTTTAGAACCAAGAATAGAATAGAATAGAACTTTATTAATCCCGAAGGAAATTCTTGTGCCAGGTTGCATAGCGATACAGTACAAAACCACAGATTGATAAAGATGGCCGCTATAGGTGACTAAGGCCCAGAGGCAGACACACATATAGAGACACACATAAGACATATGGTTACCTGACTCCTTCGTTCAGAGTATAGAGTTCGTTTTCTCCCAGATCTTTCCTCTGGAACACTGCGATCACTGCATTGTGGATGCTGATACACACACACACACACACGACGCACACATACATACACACACGCACACACGCACACGCACACGCGCACACACACAGAATGATTAATCACAGCAAAAGTGCCTTAGTAGACTGCATATAGATACAAATGCACCTGTGTCTTTACACACACACACACACACACACACACACACACCACTAATACGTATACAAACCAACAAACCAACAATGTTGTACATGCATGGAATACACACAGACACACTCACACACACACACACAGTCTCACAACATAGTTTCACACTCACACACACGCACACACACACACACAGTCTCACACACACAATCATACACACACACACACACACACAACACAGTCTCGACACCACAACAATTCATACACACACACACACACACACCACACACAGTCTCACCAACACACAATCACACACACACACACACACACACATCACACACACAATCATACACACACCACATCACACACACACACACACACAGTCGCACACACACCACACACACACACACACACGTTCATGTACCCACACACACACACACACACACACACACACACACACACACACACACACAACACACACACACACACACACACCACACACACACACACACACACACACACGAACACACGCACACACTCTCCTCTCTCTCTCTCTCTCTCTCACACACACACACACACACACACACACACACCACACAGTCTCACACACACACACACACACACAGTCCTCACACACACACAACACACACACACACCACACAGTCACACACACACCACCACACACACACACACACACACACACACAGACACAGACACAGACACAGACACAGACACACACACACACACCACACCAACACACAGTCCACACCACACGCCCCCCCCTACCTGTTCCAGGTGGCGTTGGCACCGTCTCTCCTCTGGTGGGTCCCCTTGTCCCCCCGGCTGCTCTCCTCCGGCGCCCCTCCCCTCCTTCTCCCCTCCTCCTCCTCCTCCTCCTCCCCCTCCCCCCTGGGGTCAGGTCAGTCAGGCTGGAGGAGCACTGCTGCTGCCCAGCCGCAGACGGCCTGTAGGCCTCCTCCCATGGCCAAGGGGAGAGAGACACAGAGAGGGGGAGAGAGAGAGAGCGAGAAGAGAAGAGAGAGAGAGAGAGAGAGCGAGAGGGGGGGGAGAGAGAGAGGAGAGAGAGAGAGGGGGAGAGAGAGGGAGAGAGAGAGAGAGCGAGAGGGGGGGAGAGAGAGAGGAGAGAGAGAGAGGGGGGAGAGAGAGAGGAGAGAGAGAGAGAGCGAGAGGGGGGGAGAGAGAGAGGAGAGAGAGACGAGGGGGGAGAGAGAGAGGAGAGAGAGAGAGAGAGAGAGAGGGGAAGGAGGAGAGAGAGAGAGGAGAGAGGGTAAGGGGAAAACAGGAACACAAATAAAGTTAGGCTAATATAGTAGTAATAATAATAATAATTATTATTATTATTATGATTATTATATAATGTATATATATAGTATATACGTACGTGTATATAATAATGTAACATAATATGTCAACATTTCAGCTTCATGCTGTGAAACAAAGCGTTGACGCGATTAATTAATCATCACTACAACAAGCTACACATGTTCCCCTTTCCACCTGAGCACTTCCTGTTGGCCGGTGCTACTTCCTGTTTCCTCCCCCGCGTGCGCGTCAGAGATCTGCTTCCTACAGCAACGCCAGTGCGGACGGGAACTCCTGATTGAATCACCGAGCCTATTCTCAGCCTCAACACCCCCACCGCGGCTGTTGTTGTGAGAATATTTTCATATTTATACGTGTGCGTGTGTGTGCGTGTGTATGTGTGTGTGTGTGTGTGTGTGTGTGTGTGTGTAATGCATGTTGTTCTGCTATGTTTTATGACGTGCCAGGCTGGCTGTTTGGTAGGTTTTTATCATTGATTAGCGTCACCGTGTGTGTGGCGAACAAAAATACCGGTGATTGAAAAGGGGGAACACACACACATTAATGCGTGCACACACACACACACACACACTGATGTACACCCACACATTAATGTACACACACACACACTCTAATGTACACACACATACACCCACATTAATGTACACACACAAACACACACACATACACACACATTAATGTACACACACACAAACACACATACACACACACACACACACATTGATGTACACACACACACACACACACACACACACACACAACACCACACACGTAGGTATACTCACTCTGGTGACTGTGAGTGTAAAATGTATTCCCACGCCTCGCTCAATCTGCCAATCAGAAGGTTCCAAAGAGACCCCCACAGGAACCGAGAGGCGAGGGGTCCAAGTCTCTCTCCATCCCTCGCCATCTCTCTCTCTCTCTCTCTCTGTCTCGCTCTCTCTCTCTCTCACTCTCTCCTTGTCTCTCCACCCTCTCCCGCCCGCCTGTCACTGCCAGCCAAGCCTGCGACCATGTGACGCCCGGGTGGATCGCTGGTGCCCACCGAAACAAAGGCGGGCTTTGAGGCCCCCCCCCCCCACCCTCCGGGAGCTGCCAAGTAGGGGAGGGGGGTGGGGTGGGAGGAGTTAAAGGTGGCACATTTTTTATGTATGGTAAAAAGGATAAAGAGAGAGAGAGGGGGGGGGAGGGGGGGGGGAGGAAGTGAAGTAAGGAGAGGAGGATAGGGAGTAGAAAACAAGGAGGAGAAGAGAGATGGAGATGGATGACTTGGAAAGAAGAGGGTGAAGGGGGTGAGGGGGTGAGGGGGGGCCAGAGAGACAGGAAGCCAGGGAACAAAGGGGGGGGCAGAGGGGGAGAGGGGATAGAGAGAGAGAGAGAGAGGAACGGACTACTAACACATTTGAGTATTATTGATTTGGACAAAATGAATTGGACTGAGTATGTCTCTCTGACTCTGAGAGGCAGCGAGAGACAGAGAGACAGAAACAGAGAGACAGAGAGAGAGAGAGACACACAGAGTGAGAGATAGTGAGAGAGAGAGAGATACGGACAGAAAGACAGAGACAGAGACACAGAGACAGAGAGAGAGAGATGGACAGACGGACGGAGAGATTAGTGAAACGACAAAGATTTGAAACAAAAAAGGTCTGTCTGTCTGTCTGTCTGTCTGTCTGTCTGTCTGTCTGTCTGTCTGTCTGTCTGTCTGTCTGTCTGTCTGTCTGTCTGTCTGTCTGTCTGTCTGTGTGTGTGTGTGTGTGTGTGTGTCTGTGAGTGTGTGAGAGTGTGTGAGAGTGTGTGTGTGTGTGTGTATGTTCCTGAGTCCATCCGTCAGACTGGATCTTAGTTCAACTCCAGATAAATAGGTCAGTGTAGAAAACAGGAGCCCCAGTGGACACGGACACACACACACACACACACACACCGCATTTCATCATCGGACTCTGGGCCACTCTTGGATGCTAGTGTCTAACTATGTAGAGGGAGCAGAAATCCGCTCGCTGCCTTTCAAACAGTTTACTGCACTGTTGAGTGCAGTAAAGAGTCAAAAACATACAATATGTACGTAAGATATGAAATGAGATGGACAAGACCCACGTCTACCAGACTGTGTACACACACGGCATCTGAATATCTCCTATCATACACAACAACAACAACAACAACAAAAAACTAACTATTTTCGAAAAGATGTTTCACACAGGCAGGTGGAATATAGAGTGAACTTGTTTTATTGTGTTTTTAGCTAAAGGACAAACCATCTTATTTAAAGAAAAGATGCTGGGATGAACGTGTGGAGAATGAAAAGGACAATGATTGACTTAATGGGAGCACAGTGGAATGTGTGTGTGTGTGTACACTAGGCAGAAACTGGCTTCCCTCCACAGGTAACAATGCACAACTGTGTTTCTCTTGAAACCCTGTTCATCGTGCGTGCGTGCGTGTGCGTGCGTGTGCGTGTGTGTGCGTGTGGTGTGGTGTGTGTGTGTGTGCGTGCGTGCGCGTGCGTCGCCGTCTCACCTCCTAAAGGATCCCTCTCGTTCCATCGCGGCGGCAGGTGGACGGGCGACCGTCCGACCTAGTTACACTGTGTGACCTCCTGACGCAACCCAGCCAGCCATCATACACAGAAACCATAGCAACAGGTTGATACCTCAACATCACCAGTCTAGGATGCTTGCAGGCGCTTTAAAAAATCATAAAAATAAATTTGGAATTGAAAAAAAATAGAATAAAGTGAGTACAGACCCATGTACTGTATGTCATAAGCATGATGTGCCCTGGTGGAAAATAAACTGCGTTTTAGTCTCTTTAGATTTAATAAGCTCTACTGTCCAGTAACTGAACTTCAGCGAAGGCGAGTTTGGCAAACCCATGTAAATGATAGGCACCAAAGATCCACTTAAAAGACTACCGGGTTTGCCGACGGTAACGCATGATGTCATCCGATGTGGTCGGCCATTACTGGCAAGAAGTTAGGCCTGGCTGGTTGTACAGGAAGAAGTTGCTTTGACGACTTTGTTACTTTGCTCGTTAATAGTGGTCGGAGCGTAGCATGTTAACACGCAAACACACCGAGTTGCATGAATGAACTTGAGTCACTGATTACAGACAGACAGACAGACAGAGAGACAGAGGACAGAGAGACAGCCAGACAAAGAGAGAGACACACACTGATAAATAAAGATCGTATGCGACTCGCTGAACAGACAGGAAGACAGACAGACAGACAGACAGACAGTCTAATAAAGACCGTATAAGACGGATCGCAGTAGGACAGACTGACAGACGGACAAAGACCTTGCGGATGGACAGACAAGCAGAGAGACAAGTGGCCTCCATTCAGCGCTCCTGTAATCAAGACGGTGTATTCCCACTCAAATTACTGTAAACTGGTTAAGGACACGTGACACATGATCCTGTCCCTGAACTCGTATGCCCCCATGAAACACACACACACACACACACACGCACACACACGCACACGCACACGCGCGCCGTTAGCTTGTGTTTCCATGAGGGCTCGTAGCTAGCGGGAGCCTTTGTCATCGTCTGTTGCCCCAAAACTAACAGTTACACAAAGTGACAACACACATTTTAGTGTACAGCAACAATGTCATTGCGTTCACGGTACATATCATTTCATTGTTTAGTGTTTGCTGAATGCAGGTACGCTGTCCCGTTGTACCTCTTGTTTTGGCAACGCACTGCAGTTTTGGAGTTAATATTCATGTTATACCGTACTGTATCAAAGCAAAACTTCTGACTAATGCGGACAACCAGTTTTGAAGTTGAAGTTCAGTCCGGTATTGAGCAGAAGAAGAACGCAGAAACCGCGAAAATGTCTCGATTGTAACGCTTCGGGCCACCTGAGCTTGTCATTGCAATGCAATGTCCTCTGAAACTGATTGTTTTTTTGCCAAGGACAGCCTCAGATTGGTATCATAGTGTCTGACAACATTATGGACGGGATCTCGACAGACAGTTATTGTGTGCGTGGCTGCAAAATGCGTTTGAGCGCGAGATAAGTGCAGTTTGGACATCCATGCCTCTCGCGACTAAACGCTTGGTGTTTGATGCCTAAACCGATGTTGCCCCACTGTCTTATGATGTACTCATGCCCACACAAGCATTGGTAAGGTCGGATAAACGTTTCCATGAAAGTTGTGAAGACCCATCACCTTTTACTGTTTAACCGCTTAGAAACACACAAGCGCCTATTGTGAAAATGAATTGTGAACTACTCTCGAATGCAATAACCCCCCAACTCCAAAACGGTAGGGAAGCAAGTAGAGGTGCACCAGCACAAGATACATACAGAGGGATCATTGGGCAATAGCGTCTTATGAGGTTATTGTGTGCGTGGCTGCAAAATGCGTTTGAGCGCGAGATAAGTGCAGTTTGGACATCCATGCCTCTCGCGACTAAACGCTTGGTGTTTGATGCCTAAACCGATGTTGCCCCACTGTCTTATGATGTACTCATGCCCACACAAGCATTGGTAAGGTCGGATAAACGTTTCCATGAAAGTTGTGAAGACCCATCACCTTTTACTGTTTAACCGCTTAGAAACACACAAGCGCCTATTGTGAAAATGAATTGTGAACTACTCTCGAATGCAATAACCCCCCAACTCCAAAACGGTAGGGAAGCAAGTAGAGGTGCACCAGCACAAGATACATACAGAGGGATCATTGGGCAATAGCGTCTTATGAGGTTATTGTGTGCGTGGCTGCAAAATGCGTTTGAGCGCGAGATAAGTGCAGTTTGGACATCCATGCCTCTCGCGACTAAACGCTTGGTGTTTGATGCCTAAACCGATGTTGCCCCACTGTCTTATGATGTACTCATGCCCACACAAGCATTGGTAAGGTCGGATAAACGTTTCCATGAAAGTTGTGAAGACCCATCACCTTTTACTGTTTAACCGCTTAGAAACACACAAGCGCCTATTGTGAAAATGAATTGTGAACTACTCTCGAATGCAATAACCCCCCAACTCCAAAACGGTAGGGAAGCAAGTAGAGGTGCACCAGCACAAGATACATACAGAGGGATCATTGGGCAATAGCGTCTTATGAGGTTATTGTGTGCGTGGCTGCAAAATGCGTTTGAGCGCGAGATAAGTGCAGTTTGGACATCCATGCCTCTCGCGACTAAACGCTTGGTGTTTGATGCCTAAACCGATGTTGCCCCACTGTCTTATGATGTACTCATGCCCACACAAGCATTGGTAAGGTCGGATAAACGTTTCCATGAAAGTTGTGAAGACCCATCACCTTTTACTGTTTAACCGCTTAGAAACACACAAGCGCCTATTGTGAAAATGAATTGTGAACTACTCTCGAATGCAATAACCCCCCAACTCCAAAACGGTAGGGAAGCAAGTAGAGGTGCACCAGCACAAGATACATACAGAGGGATCATTGGGCAATAGCGTCTTATGAGGTTATTGTGTGCGTGGCTGCAAAATGCGTTTGAGCGCGAGATAAGTGCAGTTTGGACATCCATGCCTCTCGCGACTAAACGCTTGGTGTTTGATGCCTAAACCGATGTTGCCCCACTGTCTTATGATGTACTCATGCCCACACAAGCATTGGTAAGGTCGGATAAACGTTTCCATGAAAGTTGTGAAGACCCATCACCTTTTACTGTTTAACCGCTTAGAAACACACAAGCGCCTATTGTGAAAATGAATTGTGAACTACTCTCGAATGCAATAACCCCCCAACTCCAAAACGGTAGGGAAGCAAGTAGAGGTGCACCAGCACAAGATACATACAGAGGGATCATTGGGCAATAGCGTCTTATGAGGTTATTGTGTGCGTGGCTGCAAAATGCGTTTGAGCGCGAGATAAGTGCAGTTTGGACATCCATGCCTCTCGCGACTAAACGCTTGGTGTTTGATGCCTAAACCGATGTTGCCCCACTGTCTTATGATGTACTCATGCCCACACAAGCATTGGTAAGGTCGGATAAACGTTTCCATGAAAGTTGTGAAGACCCATCACCTTTTACTGTTTAACCGCTTAGAAACACACAAGCGCCTATTGTGAAAATGAATTGTGAACTACTCTCGAATGCAATAACCCCCCAACTCCAAAACGGTAGGGAAGCAAGTAGAGGTGCACCAGCACAAGATACATACAGAGGGATCATTGGGCAATAGCGTCTTATGAGGTTATTGTGTGCGTGGCTGCAAAATGCGTTTGAGCGCGAGATAAGTGCAGTTTGGACATCCATGCCTCTCGCGACTAAACGCTTGGTGTTTGATGCCTAAACCGATGTTGCCCCACTGTCTTATGATGTACTCATGCCCACACAAGCATTGGTAAGGTCGGATAAACGTTTCCATGAAAGTTGTGAAGACCCATCACCTTTTACTGTTTAACCGCTTAGAAACACACAAGCGCCTATTGTGAAAATGAATTGTGAACTACTCTCGAATGCAATAACCCCCCAACTCCAAAACGGTAGGGAAGCAAGTAGAGGTGCACCAGCACAAGATACATACAGAGGGATCATTGGGCAATAGCGTCTTATGAGGTTATTGTGTGCGTGGCTGCAAAATGCGTTTGAGCGCGAGATAAGTGCAGTTTGGACATCCATGCCTCTCGCGACTAAACGCTTGGTGTTTGATGCCTAAACCGATGTTGCCCCACTGTCTTATGATGTACTCATGCCCACACAAGCATTGGTAAGGTCGGATAAACGTTTCCATGAAAGTTGTGAAGACCCATCACCTTTTACTGTTTAACCGCTTAGAAACACACAAGCGCCTATTGTGAAAATGAATTGTGAACTACTCTCGAATGCAATAACCCCCCAACTCCAAAACGGTAGGGAAGCAAGTAGAGGTGCACCAGCACAAGATACATACAGAGGGATCATTGGGCAATAGCGTCTTATGAGGTTATTGTGTGCGTGGCTGCAAAATGCGTTTGAGCGCGAGATAAGTGCAGTTTGGACATCCATGCCTCTCGCGACTAAACGCTTGGTGTTTGATGCCTAAACCGATGTTGCCCCACTGTCTTATGATGTACTCATGCCCACACAAGCATTGGTAAGGTCGGATAAACGTTTCCATGAAAGTTGTGAAGACCCATCACCTTTTACTGTTTAACCGCTTAGAAACACACAAGCGCCTATTGTGAAAATGAATTGTGAACTACTCTCGAATGCAATAACCCCCCAACTCCAAAACGGTAGGGAAGCAAGTAGAGGTGCACCAGCACAAGATACATACAGAGGGATCATTGGGCAATAGCGTCTTATGAGGTTATTGTGTGCGTGGCTGCAAAATGCGTTTGAGCGCGAGATAAGTGCAGTTTGGACATCCATGCCTCTCGCGACTAAACGCTTGGTGTTTGATGCCTAAACCGATGTTGCCCCACTGTCTTATGATGTACTCATGCCCACACAAGCATTGGTAAGGTCGGATAAACGTTTCCATGAAAGTTGTGAAGACCCATCACCTTTTACTGTTTAACCGCTTAGAAACACACAAGCGCCTATTGTGAAAATGAATTGTGAACTACTCTCGAATGCAATAACCCCCCAACTCCAAAACGGTAGGGAAGCAAGTAGAGGTGCACCAGCACAAGATACATACAGAGGGATCATTGGGCAATAGCGTCTTATGAGGTTATTGTGTGCGTGGCTGCAAAATGCGTTTGAGCGCGAGATAAGTGCAGTTTGGACATCCATGCCTCTCGCGACTAAACGCTTGGTGTTTGATGCCTAAACCGATGTTGCCCCACTGTCTTATGATGTACTCATGCCCACACAAGCATTGGTAAGGTCGGATAAACGTTTCCATGAAAGTTGTGAAGACCCATCACCTTTTACTGTTTAACCGCTTAGAAACACACAAGCGCCTATTGTGAAAATGAATTGTGAACTACTCTCGAATGCAATAACCCCCCAACTCCAAAACGGTAGGGAAGCAAGTAGAGGTGCACCAGCACAAGATACATACAGAGGGATCATTGGGCAATAGCGTCTTATGAGGTTATTGTGTGCGTGGCTGCAAAATGCGTTTGAGCGCGAGATAAGTGCAGTTTGGACATCCATGCCTCTCGCGACTAAACGCTTGGTGTTTGATGCCTAAACCGATGTTGCCCCACTGTCTTATGATGTACTCATGCCCACACAAGCATTGGTAAGGTCGGATAAACGTTTCCATGAAAGTTGTGAAGACCCATCACCTTTTACTGTTTAACCGCTTAGAAACACACAAGCGCCTATTGTGAAAATGAATTGTGAACTACTCTCGAATGCAATAACCCCCCAACTCCAAAACGGTAGGGAAGCAAGTAGAGGTGCACCAGCACAAGATACATACAGAGGGATCATTGGGCAATAGCGTCTTATGAGGTTATTGTGTGCGTGGCTGCAAAATGCGTTTGAGCGCGAGATAAGTGCAGTTTGGACATCCATGCCTCTCGCGACTAAACGCTTGGTGTTTGATGCCTAAACCGATGTTGCCCCACTGTCTTATGATGTACTCATGCCCACACAAGCATTGGTAAGGTCGGATAAACGTTTCCATGAAAGTTGTGAAGACCCATCACCTTTTACTGTTTAACCGCTTAGAAACACACAAGCGCCTATTGTGAAAATGAATTGTGAACTAACAAAGCGTTCGGACCTGTGAGTGTCTGGTGTTTTTCAGACGGTTGCCGTGCGTTTTCGTGTCATCGGCCGTCCAGAAGGTAGTTGTGGTTGCAAAGGGTAAAGGCTGTTTGTTAAAACGGTAAAAACGTGACGATTAAAAACGTACAAACTGCTACGGGAAGTGCTGGTTTATAGCATGACATGTTGATATTCTCTCTCTCTCTCTCTCTCTCTCTCTCTCTCCTCCCTCTCTCTCTCTCTCCCTCTCCTCTCTCCCTCTCTTCTCTCCTCACCTCCTCCCTCTCTCTCTCTCTTCTCTCTCTCTCTCCTCTCCTCTCCTCTCCCTCTCCCTCCCTCCTCTCCCTCCTCTCTCCTCTCTCCTCTCTCCTCTCTCCTCTCCTCTCTCTCTCCTCTCCTCTCTTCTCTTCTCTCTCCCTCTCTCTCTCTCTCTCCTCTCTCTCTCCTCTCCTCCTCTCTCTTCTCTCTCCTCTCTCTCTCTCTCTCTCTCTCTCTCTCTCTCTCTCTCAAAACAATGTACTTGGCATGAACGATGCTGGTTCAATTTTAACAGATTTAACAGACCGCACACACACACACACACTCTCACGCACACACATGCTGTAGATTTGTATGTTTTCCGTCCCGGTAACCATGGCGCCCCGTGAGTTACCAGCTCCCGGGTGTCGAGTGGAGTTACAACCCATAATAGTCCAGAAGAGAGAGAGCACTCGAGAACTCGAGAAGTTTGGAAAAACTACAAAAGAGTCCGGAGCGAAGGAGAAGAGAGGGGGAATGAAGAGAATGAGAGGGAGGGGGAGGAGATAGAGAGAGGGAGAGAGGAGAGAGAGAGGAGAGAGAGGAGAGAGAGGAGAGAGAGAAAGGGGAGAGAGGAAAGAGAGAGGAGAGAGAGAGGAGGAGAAAGGAGAGAGAGGGAAAGAATGCAAGAGGGAGAGGGAGGGTGCAAGAGTGAAAGAGGGAGAGAGAGAGAGGGAAATATGGAGAAAGAGAGGGAGAGATGGGCCGATTACTGGGACCAATAAATCCATTAAATATGACATATCCATGTTCTGATATAGAATTCTGAATATAGAATCATATAGCGTTACGCTACTGAATTAATTTCACTGCTCGTGGGTTTAGAACGACGGTAACATTGTTGTGGTGGTGGTGGTGGTGGTGGGTATTCTGGTTGGTAAGCAGTGTTGTGTTGCACAAGTGGCACACACACACACACACACACACACAAATGCACACATGCATACACACACACACACACAGCCTCTCCTCTTGGTGTGTTTACACATACACAAACACTGTGTCAGGGCCCCCCAACAAACAAACACACACACACAAAGACACTTTTAAACACACACACACACACACACACACACACTTAACAATACAGTGTTATTTATGTCAAGATAATCATTCATGAAGCATACACAAACGAAACAGGCGAAGATATAGAAGGATATGAATGGAGTTCAGAGAGAGAGAGAGAGAGAGAATCTACTAAAATATGCGGCAATTACAACATTCATTGCTTCCTTTTATATTTTCTCTTCTCTTGGGAAACACTTAACTACAGTCAGCCGTGACTAAAGCACCAACCGTGCATGGTGGGCCCACACACACACACACACACGAAAACCCCCAGCTCTCTTAACAGCAAGCTTCACAATAAGAGTCCCCCTCCACGCCGGCTAACACACAGCTAGTAAACTCCTGTTATATTTGCGTCGTTGGAGGGGGTTCACACTTCACACCTGTCAAGCACATCTTGACATTTACATTTAGGGCATTTGGCAGATGCTTTTGACCAAAGCGACTTACAATAAGTGCATTTGTCCAAAGAGTGAAACAGCAATATATCACCTATTCTCTCTCTCTCTCTCTCTCTCTCTCTCTCTCTGAGCCACAACACAATAGACACAACGTTGACGTAACTCTCTGGTGATCTCTCTCACACAACAGTAAGTATATCATTGTACGCATAGTATAGAATTTCACCTAAGTACAGCTAGAGGCAGCCATTCATAAACATGGTGTGTGTTTGTGTGTGTGTGTGCGTAGCTCCAAATCTGCATTGAGTTACCTGACATACAATGAATCTGATGAATCATGAGCAAGGAAGCAGATATATAGGCATATAGCTGCTGATGGACTTAATATACTGTAACTATAATATATCTAATACTAAATTAATTGTCTTAATTACGCTGAAATGTATGGGTGACAACCAAACACGCTTTGAAGGAACTATTCTGCTTGCAGTTTGTTATTCAGATCATAACAGCAGACGGATAACCGTTATATTGTCAATGCTTCCTCCTTTTCTTCCTTGCATCCTGATCGTAACGTCTACTGACTGAATGAGTTAAATATTTCCACGGTATCCATGACTACCGATTACGAGTACGGTTCCTCACCTTTACAATCAGTTTCCTGTATGGCACAGAGAGTTGGGGAAAAGTTTGCCATTCATTACCTGTGTGGATGCCCGCTCGGGGAAATACTGCCACCTACTGGACATAAGAGGTGTTGCATTACAATTTGCTATTCATTACCTGTATGGATGCCCGTTCTGGTTTTCCAAATGCGGGGAAATACTGGCGCCTACTGGACACAAGAGGTATCACATTTAATTTGCTGTTCATTACACATTATACTGTACCTGCAGTCATGTGGTGTCTGGGGCACAGGATAGCTGCAGAAACACTCCCGTTGTCTGAGTGATCGTGGCATGTCTCATTCGTTCCATCTGTGATCTTTGATAAACGACGCACTCATGTTCAGTTTACCCAGTTTTGTTTATTAAGTTTTTACAAATGAAGTAACAAATTTGGAGCGCAAAGCGCAACAACATCCTGTTTCGTTATGAAGCTTCGACACTCAGTGCAAACATACCGTTTTGTTTTTTTTAAAGGCTGCCGATGACCCTAACACATGACCTTTGAGTTCGACCTTCGACCCCCGACCCCTGACGCCACCGTCCGCCACGCATATACTGTATACAGTATATATATATACACATGATATGTGTCCTCCCGGGGTGTTTTATTAATCGAATCAAGCCATGTCGTCTGTACAATGTCAAACACGACGCGAGAGAACAAACGTAAGTAAAAAAAATAAAATAAAATAAAAATATTCTCAGAAGGATTATTAGTGTGAAAACAAAGAACTGATTTTTCTTTTGTCGCTGCCACCGTATGTTTCAATCTAAATCATTGCACGGAGAGAAAGCTACATCAAATACAATTATTTCAATGTATCTGTGCATTGTGTGTGTGTGTGCGTGAGTAAGTATGTATATTTATATATATGTGTGTGTGTGTGTGTGTGTGTGTGTGTGTGTGTGTGTGTGTGTGTGTGTGTGTGTCTCGCTACAAGTGCACTAAAAGGTATATTCACGTTCACATCCGGGCACTTTGACAGAGTACTTCTACACTAAACGCGTAAAGGGATTTTTAAATGGCCTAAAAGCCAGTCCTGCACAGAGTCAACAGAATCGACCTTCACAATAAGAGTCCCCCTCCACGCCGGCTAACACACAGCTAACGACAACAACAACATCGTCCACTGCCGCAGAAAACTGAGAAATATCAGTAAAGCACGTGCCGCACATGAGCACAGTTCCGATCAAACGTGCCTATAGGTAGCAACACTGCTTATCGCGAGAGTTATTAACACAACAAAACGTTCACAAAAAGAGGGAAAAGGAACGCTATTATTGAACTATACTGTATATCTCACACCAACAGCCAGCGGGGACAAGAAGGTTTGTGTTATTATTTAGTGTTGGATTAGAAAATGGAAATCAACATGGTTTGTATATTTACTGGCATGGACACGCCCTCATGCTAAAGAACCAATCGCGTTCCGACCAACTGTCCACAACGGGCCTGATTCACCTGCCGGCCATCTTGGTTCTTAAACGCACATCGCCGTCTCCATGACAACCGGCGCTACCATCCCCCTGCCCATCATCATCATCAGCATCCTCATCATATCCACAGCCAGTCAACAGCATCATCATCATCATCATCCTCATCACACAACAACCAACCCACACAACCACTGTCACCTTCATCACAACTTCCACCACCAACACTCATAACCCTCGTCTTCATCACAACTTCCACCAAAAGCCATCACCATAATCTTCACCACGACAACAATCACCATCTTCGTCATCACATCACACAGCCACCACCACAGTCATTATCATCTTCATCAACACCACCACCACCACACTCATAACCATTATCCACATGACCCTGAAAGGCAAATCATAGCTTTGTTATGTTCATATCTTCCCCCTTTTCCCGCTTCGACCAATCCACAGCCCTTCTGATTGGTTCCCCGAGCTCATGTGACCCCGTGGCTCCCTCCAATCAGCCCTCACGCTGGTGGAATAGTCTGGGCCGATTAGTTCTCTGTCTGTCTGTCTGTCTGTGGAAGCCATTAGGTCTTGGTGTGCCTTGCATTGCATGGGGTGCATATAAACAGACTAGAGTCAGTCGCCTACATGGTTAGCAGAAGGGCGGCTGCTGTGCTACTATGGGTCATCATCGCTCCAGGCCCAGAAACATGCAACAGTCTTGACGTTTAATGGTTTCCCCGTCACTCCCCATTTTTTTTCAATTTCTATGTTATTGCTCTGTTTAATGTTCAATGTTATGCACCAATTCCACAATCGCACATTCCTTTGTTTGCAAAAAAAAAAACTAAGGCAATAAAGCTCCGATTCTGGTTCTGAAATCTACGATGATTTCATTTCGTACGCATTTACATTGGAGATGGGAAGACAAATCAGCCGACGACGATTCACAATTCACGATTCACGATTCGGGCATTATTGACAGCCTTTGCTTTAGCGATTGGCAACCGAGCTAGTTAGCTATTAGTGATGATTCACCGTTCGCCAACGACAGAGCGTTTGCTGAAGAAACCTAAGAAACGCTCTCTGGTAAGGAGACACTTTCTCCAGAGAGGGACGTTTCACATCGAAGAGAACCCACGGAAACAACTGTTACCGTTACCGACAGTGAAGTCTTACGCTAGATTTCAAGCTCTTCCGCGAGCAGGGTTGTGGTCCATTGGTTCGGGGGGGGGGGGGGGGAATTTTGCATTTTGAATTTTGCACACACACGTACACACACACACACACCAATCCAACACCAATTGTGCTTACTTGAAACCACAGCGTACAATTTACACCCACCAGTACAACAACAGTAATCATAGTAGAAAAATAAACCAATAGAAAGGATACAAGGCACTAGTAGGGGGGGGGGGGGCGGGGGGGCAGGGTGGAAGGGGAGGCCAAAAGTAAAATCTAATAAAATAAAAACGAAGTATTTCAAGTACATTAAAATGGACACCATAGGTTTATACATTCACATTCATCTAGCGCAGGGAGGGCTATTTTAAAGTGTCTGGTATATAGAGAGAGAAGTACTGTTTTAAGGAGAGAACAAAAATGATAGCGAGCTTTTTTTGTGTCATTTTAAGTCTTAATATCATCTATTCATCTGCGTTTGTTGTTTTGTTGTTTCTATCGGGCGTTGGAGTCCATGAACTGAGGTTTCAATGAGGGAGGAGGAGGAGAACAGAGTTCACATTAACAGTAAGGCATCCATCGTGGATTCGGCTCGTGTCCGAAGACACTTCTTATTAAATTTGCACTTTTACAGAAAACTGAAGGATTTGGGGAGGATTATACTATCATATCCATATCACATATACCGTCATATATTATATATTACATTATAGATATGACGGGTTTGTACACGGAACGCACTGAAACAAGAGTAAATGAACTCCAAGCCGATCACTGTATTTGACTTTTTTATTATTTCACCTAAAACGTAACGTTGTCCAACAACAAGTTATGCTAATGATAAACAACAACAACAACAATAATAATAATAATAATCACAGTGTTTCCACATCGTAAACTGATGCGCCGAGTATAAACAGGTCCATCAACGGAACACCTTTTTGTTTCTGTTTTTAAATAGAATAACCGTTTGTGATCGTTTGTAATAATGTACATGGCAACCGCTGAAACCGCTGGAACCAAAATGCAGACACTCAAACACCGAGCCCAGGCATTAGTCTGAATCCAGAGGTGTGCTAACATGCCTGCTGCTTCTCTCCATACGTGTGTGTGTGTGTGTGCGTAGGCTCTAGTAGGATCTGAGCATGCATACGGGAAGCCAGAGCATCTACATTTCAGTTTGTGTGTGTGCAAACAGGAGTATGAAATGTCTGTGTGTGTGGTGTGTGTGTGTGGATGTGTGTGTGAGCAAGAGTATGAACGTACGTGTGTGGTGTGTGTGTGTGTGTGTGTGTGTGTGTGTGTGTGCTGTGTGGTGTGTGTGTGTGTTTTTCGTCAGCGAGCGAGCCAATGAGGGCAGCAGGCAAAATTAACGACAACTAAATAAAAAGAAAAAGCAAAAAACCGTTAAGAACTCAACAAAATGGAATCATCATAGCGGACATTCTAGCACGCACTCATGCACACACACACACACACTGTACAGTGACTCACGCACACAACACACACACACCTGATTACAAGGGCACTTATTCACGCAGAATTCCCAAGTTCTCCGGTTCGGCTACGGCTATTATTGCATCATCACATGGGGTGACAGGGGAGGGGCTTGGGGGAGGAGGGAGGAATACCACAGACGAAGAACGTTGACACACCCCGCACACACACCAGCACAGGACCCTTGGCTAGCCACTTCTCTCTCTCCTCACATGCACGCACACCACACACACACACACACACACAACAGCATAGCACACACACATCAAAGTTGGAGGTGGAGGTGTGATTCGCTGCAGAGCTACAACGAACCAGGAACTGCAGACGACCAGGAGGTCCCCTGTGGGTCCTGTAATGTTATGTAACCCCGCCCACACGCGGCCCACAATACTTAGGCGAGGGGGGCGTGGCTGTCGTGTTGCAAGGTTGCCAAGGGGGCGGAGCTTCGGGTGTCAACGTGCGACTTTGTGCGTTTCCGGTCGTTGTGTCAACTGTTTTCATATCGTGTTCGTTAATAAGGCAACTAATTCCGCACGTGATCATTTGCGGATGCGACGGATCTCTGATGCAAAGATCCGATTTGTACGGTATATTTGTCGGATATATTTCAGAAAAGGGGGGGGGGGGGGGTGCACAAACCAATGAAAAAGGGAATCAACGCCACTGCGACAGCCGCCGATGATGAACCGTGAACGGATTTAAATGGTTTTTTCAAGCGTGTGTCCGAAAACGAGGTTGAGATGGTTCCTACCCCCCCCCCCCTCCCCTTACCCCCACCCCCTGTACATGGCTCCGTACGTCGCAAATGTATATTCGGGATGTATCAGGACGAGATATGTTCGGCCGCAGCGACTTGCGTGGCGGGTTCAAGAGCCAGGCCCAGCTAGCTAACCGCCATAACGCGTTTTTTTGTAGTGCTCTGTACACATCATCGGAGTCGGTTGGGGGGGGGTTAGCATCTGTGCCATGCCCGGTATACAGGTTAGCTGTGGCGGCTAGTGAACAGCGGAGGGGGGGGGGGGGGGGGGTTTCTGCATGCATTCCTTAAGGCGTCGCCACAGCGAACATAAGGTGCCTGTGGGGGGGGGGGGGGGGGGGGAGGGGGGCCCCAACTTTTGAATTTGCTGCTGTCGAGAATTCACTTAAGAGCACAGATGGGGAACAAACAAACAAACAAACCCGTTAGCAAATCGGAGCGCATACACACACACGCGGGCGGCCTTATGTTGCACATTAAAAGTCACCACTGCTTAATCGCACACACACCCTGTAGAAATACAACAAACAAACAAAAACAAAAACAAAAGCATTCCTCTTTTGGCCTGCTTTTTCGTTTACCAATTGGCATCCGGAATCGGGGGCAGTGACGGTTCTCTTTTATCCCCGCAGGGGGATGAGGGAGGGTCTGCCCGGATCACCCGTCGT
The DNA here is from genome assembly GCA_002895965.2 of Coryphaenoides rupestris. Lineage (NCBI taxonomy): Eukaryota > Metazoa > Chordata > Actinopteri > Gadiformes > Macrouridae > Coryphaenoides > Coryphaenoides rupestris. The sequence goes on along the minus strand of PIJE02000395.1, from coordinate 126,460 downwards.
ACAGGACAAATCCCAGCGGTCCACATACATCTTTAGTTAAACATTCATATGTGTGTGTGTGTGTGTGTGTCTGTAGTGAGCCGGGACCGGGACCGGGACACACACACACACGCACCGCACACACCACACACACCACACGGAGCGGCAGAGCAGATCCCGTTTTTTCGTTTTCGTTCGCTTCTCCCTTCTTTTAAGTTTCCCCGTCTCCGGTCGGTCTCTTACTGTCCCTCAAGTCAGTCTGAGCCTCCACCCCTCCCCCCCTCCCCCACCCCTCCACACTGGACACGCCCACTTCCGTCTGATTCCTTCCTGACACGTCTTTCTCGCTAGCGGTGGGAGGCTAGGCTAGCGGTGGGAGGTCTTATCGCCTCCCACCGCTAGCCCACTAACCCTCCAACACCCCCTCCCCCTGACCCCCCCCCCCCCCCCCTGGCTCCCACTAGTCCCGGGGCATTCATGTGGTCCTTAGGTTGGCCCCCGGGGTGCTGAGAGACTTCTGCAGGGCGCTGGCCGGGGGTGGGGGTGGGAAGGCCGGGAGAGGCCCCTGGCCCGGAATATGGCCCATGGGCTGCCGGCGGGCACCGTGGGGGGTAGGGGCCCCAGCCCCGGTGGGACGCGCTGACAAGGAGAGGCCCAGGCTGTGCCGAGGCCTGGTGGCCGTGGGAGTTGGGGGTGCGCCGGGGCCGGACCACTGGGCACGTGTAGGCGGGGGAGGGCTGGGGAGTGGGATGAGTGCGGGGGCCGGGGAGGCTCAAATCCCACCGGGGGCCTCGGGCCCGGCCCGGCCGCAAAAATCACTGGTTGACGGGAGGGGGAGGGAGGTCGTGGCTCAGGGAGCACTCTTTGCGGGCCGGCCATGGGGAGCTGTGGGCGTGTGGGCGGAGCTCCCCACGCTGGTGGCGCACAGCTGGGCCGGGGAGCGGCGAAAGAAAAGTTTTAAGTACTTCCTGGCCAGGTGGGCCGACTGACTCAACCTGCAGGGGAGCGGAGAGGAGAAGGAGATCCAACACTTTTACTAATGTGGTCAATGGGACATTTATTTATCTATTTATATTATATCTACCATGGACAGTGCACATTAATCAACATTTCAGTTTCTACATCAATGTCCCAGAGTTAGCTAATGGGCTAATTTTCCACTGTAGTCCCTGGGCAGGTTATTACAAATCACCGGACTAAAATACCAGATATACTGTATAAATATACAAATATTAAAGGCAGTAAAGGCAGAGGGTCGTATAATTACTCAAGTTCAGTTTGCTTTCAGCCATCTCTTAAGTTTACGTTTAAAGATTCAAAAGAAGCCGTTTAAAAAAAATGGCCGCTATTTTGTTGTCATGTGACTAAAGTGTTGACATCACGAGTGGGTGGACATGCCCACTTGTGATGTCACTACGTCAGTGATGTAGCGACTTTTTGTCATGTGACCGTTTTGAAACAGCTTGTAGCGGCTAATCACACCCTAAAATAGGGACCCTTTAAGCAGCTCAATAGTAAACATGTTAAGGTGTGTATGTTGTATGTTTAGACAAGAATGCAGGTGTGCGTGTGTTTATTACATCATAGCTGTGTGTCGGGGGCGGGGCCTGCTGCTGTTTGCCACTCCGCTTGCCCTGCGGACAAAACCACATGAAACAAAACAAAATAGCATGAAAAATGTTTTTCTGGTCATTCAATCAATAAATAGCCTCTATAAAATAACCATATTGTACAGTCTGTTTTTGTATGTTCCTGTATGCACAATTCCATTTTTGATAAATTGATAATGATTGCTAAATACATCGGTAATGTGGATATAATGGTAAATGGATAACATTTACAGTATATATCGCTTTTATCCAACACGCTTTACAGTATTGCCTCACATTCACCCATTCATACACTGACGACGGTGCCAACCATGCAAGGTAACAACCAACACGTCAGGAGCAGTTAGGGTTAGGTGGTGTCTTGCTCAGGGACACCTCCACACTTAGCTAGGAGGCGGAGCCCGGGGATCGAAACCAGCAACCTTCCTGTTGGCCAGACAACCGCTCTTACCTCCTTAAGCTACTGCCTCACAGTATATACTGGTACCAATACTACACGTATGACAGGGCACAAGGAAACACAGCAGACGATCACAAAGCAACCTGGGAGAGGTTGCATGGCCGTCCCGGGCCCAGTATCCAGCCAGTGTGGTGGAGGCGTCTGGTGAAGGTGCCCTTCGGCTGGGTACCAGGAGGGGGCCAGACATGTCTGGTTGGCAAGCGACTGGGAGCTGGCGGGGCCTTCGCCGCCCGCCCCCCTGCCGCTGGGCACCTGGGACCGCCCACCGCGCGGTACTGCTGGTCCCCTGGGGGGAACACACCACACAGCGCGCAGGCACTACGGCACGCACACACCACCACACAGGCAGATGCGATCAGACGACGACTGAAGGACATTTCAGAGTTCGTATTTTAAATGGGGGGAGGGAGGGAGGGAGGGGGGGGGGGGGGGCATTCGATGGGAGAGAGGAGAATTGGGAATGCACTCTTTGTGTGTCCTGACCATCGGGCGGTGCGGTAGACGCACGCACACACACACACACGCACACACACACATCCACCACTCACTCACACGGCACATCCACAGGGTGGTCAGGAGACTGATGCGGGGGGGGGGGGGGTGGGGCGGAGTTTAGGCGTCAAGGTGGGTTATATTGTCAAAAACAAAATCCAAATGAGAAGTTTAACACGTCACAGGGGTCGGTCACGAATCATGATGAAGAACCAGGAAATGATGTCCCTATCTCCTCTAATTAAACTATAAACACTCAACACTAGCCATATAATCACATACATACTTATCCTGAATGTAAGGTTGTCGTCAGATCCATTAACGAATCAACTGTGCAACTGGTCATTCTCCGTTATGAGGAGCCTACACGTGTCCCACTTGTGGCCACTAGGTGGTGCTGATGGAACATGTATAATTTCCCGAGTCCTGCTCAATGGTCTCTCTGTGAGGCCACAGCAGCAGCAGCAGCTGGTAAGTAGATAACATGAGGATGACCAGAGAACCACATGAGCTCATAACTGCACCACAACGCGCGCTGACTCCATGCTAAGCTAATCTAGTAATACATAACCTGTGATGTCTTGTGCTGCGGACTTCAACATATCCTCACTACTGTAGTACACAATGTCCGATTGATAAACAAGTAATTAAATATAATATGAATATAAGTAAATATATTGCAGTATGCCAATGACTTCAAAACATCAATGCACTGAAGAATATACTATTTGCAGTCAAATAATTTCTCAGTTTCCCAATTTTTTTTATGTGTAAGCATTAAGCAGAGAGGGGGACATTTATCAACATAAACTCAGTAAAGGTGACATTGGTGACAATAAATTGGTGACAATAAATATAAATATCGCAATTAGTCGACAGGGAGCTGATGCATAACCCATGCAGACGAAAACAATTCAAACACATGATTTAAATAACTCATTTCATATGAATAATGCATGAATATCAATCATTCATTAGCCATTTCGGTCACAACCAAATAAGGCAAACGGAAAAAAAAATGGCACGATAAAAAGTTTATGCCATCTCATGCTCAATAAAATGGAGGGGAATAAAGATGAGGTCATTGTTGGTTCGTATGCCTGCAGCGGTGTGCATTGTGGGTAATGTAGTCTCGAGCAGGAGGAGGACAGAAACAAGCCAGAGGCAGAATCAACCGTGCGCTCCAGCGTGTGTGTGTGTGTGTGTGTGTGTGTGTGTGTGTGAACGATTATGTAAATGTGCTTTAGTCTCTGATGTGTTTGTGTATTTTTGTGACAACATTACATCATACCAATACTTTTTCAATTCAGCCGTTTCAAGTCTGCACTAAAACCGCCCTTGTTCAGCGAACACAAACGCAAGATAGATGGAAACATTTATTCTGGACTGGACATTCTCAACGTATTATTAGATAACTGAATGGGAATGAATGAAATCCATGCATCGGGCTGAATTGAATAGGAAGAGTTATTTTTTTTTAGATTGTTGACCTTGCGATGGATCTCAACACAAAAATAACAAGACTGAGGAAGGGGGGGGGGCGAGGGTGCAGGGAGGATGGCGTAAGTGGTGATGGAGGTGGAGATGAAGGGAGAGAGAGGAAGGAGGGTGGGTGCTTGGGTGGGAGGTGAGAGGACAAAACCAGAGAGAGAGATAGTTACTACAGAGCTGGTTGCACGGACAGACTTTTTTCACCATCTTCCCTGTGCGGCCGGAAGAAAACGATTGGATTGGAGGAGACGGGGGAGAGAGAGTCAGAGTTAATCCCCTCCCCCCCCCCCCCCGCCCCCCACCACCCACCCATCAGTGAAACACAGTCGTTCACAGAATGAATACATGTCATCACAGGGGTCTTGTTTCACCGAGGTAGCGGCCATCTTGGCTTCTCAACGCTAGCTAGACCCAACAACCCTCCCCCGGCTAGCTAGCTTTGAGAGCTAATAACGGTCGTGACTAGGTGAGGAGAGGTGCGTTCACATGAGGCGCGTTTTCGGAAACACGGAACACAGCGCCCAACCTAGCGATACGCAAGGTGTCTCGGACGCGCGTCTCGAGTGTGAACGCACCCTCAAGGCTAATATTCTGGGTTGGGTTCCCTGGCAAAGCGTTGATGAAAAGGTCACATTTAGATTTGTGAATATCGGGTAGATTTGGAAATATCGGAGGTGTTCCACATCTCTCAGAGGATGGATGGATGCATAGTCATACCGGTCGCTGTACAGAAATGTAGCTTAGCTGTGAGCTCACACACACTGAAATACGTCCCGGTTAAAAAGGTTTCCCGAACCTGATATTTAACAAAAAGGTCACGCTATCAAGTATTCACAAGATAAAGGGTATATTTTAAATTATTAATCATCAGGAATAGCAACAGCTGCATATTCTTTGGGGGGAGAGGGGGGCCGGGGGATACTGTTTGAATTTTGCAGATTGCATTAAAAGGGGCCCTATTATAGCACCAGGTGTGTGAGCGTGATTAGCCCTGACAAGCCGTTCACAATTGCCACGTGACTAAAATCGTCGCTGTGACGAAGTGACATCACAAGTGGGAGTGTCCACTAAAAACTGATCTAGTCAGCATACTCCTGGGTGGGCATGCCCACTTGTGATGTCACTTGCCACAAAGACTATTTTAGCCACATAATCATTTCAAAACCGCTTGTAATGGCTAATCACGCTCACAGCTGATGGTATAATAGCGCCCCTTAAAAAAAATGCTCAATGTACTTAAGTGTAATGCGTATTAGTTTCGTGACTTTTAAAGCTTTCAGGAAACCAAACCCAGTTTCTGAGCCCTCCTGGCAGAACACTGGCCTCTAATCCAGAACTGGGTCATTTGAAGTTCCCCATTTAACCTTCAAGATGTTCACACTATCATTATCTTTATGTTATTACGTTATTCATGTTCCTCCCAAGCCTTATTTGGGCGGGTAATGTACAATTTGTGCCCTTTTAAAAAGACATCCAAGATCTAGACCCAGGCCTGCCTCCCTCTGTCTCTGCCGGTGACAGGGAGATAGGTGAGAGAGAGTGTGCGTGTGTGTGTGTGTGTGTGTGTGTGTGTGTGTGTGTGTGTGTGTGTGTGTGTGTGTGTGTGTGTGTGTGTGTGAGGAGGAAGTGTGCAGGGAAAGGGAAACAGGAAGTAGGAAGGCAGGAAGTGAGGGAGGAAGGGCCAGGGAGAGAGGAAGTACAGGCCAGTGCTTGCAGAGGGGTTCAGGGGAAGTTAATTCATCAACAATCGATCAGGAAATTAGTAATAGTTATAGAAATTGTTATTATTTGAAAGTTATTATTAACTTGAAAGAACGTACAATGCGTGTAATTACATCATTCATGTACATCCACTAAGTGCTCTCACTTGGCAAATGTATAATGACCCAATAATATTAATATTGACATCATTTCATGCTGGGAATATATGAATTAAAATGTAATCACACACACATGATTTCTGAAAGTATTATACACATTGTATGGTATTGAAGACCTCATGGAAATAAAATAAAGAAGAAGAAAAACATAGAACATAGATATAAATAGATATAAATTGAATTATAATAAAGATATAATAAAAAATAACTCTGAATAAAAACAAATCTAGCAAGTCATCAGGCCTTCAGGTTGCTCTTCCTTATAGGTCATCTCCCGGACATACAGACAGACCCGACCTCAAGGTCAAATTTCAACTGGTAGGAAGAGGAAGGAATTGAAAGTGAAGCAAGAGTCAGAAGCTCTGGGAGGTTAAGGTTATATCTTGTAATATACAAGATATATATGATATTACCAGAGAAATGTGGTCTCCTAAGCATAAATTGAGTCTTTAAATGCTTATACCACAAAATATATCTCTGGCAGCAGAGCAGACCACCATGGGAAGACAATTCTGAGACCCCCGATGACTTGACAGATAAGAGGGGCAGAGAGAGAGAGAGAGAGAGAGAGAGAGAGAGAGAGAGAGAGAGAGAGAGAGAGAGAGAGACAAGTCAGGGAGACACTATCGAAAACGGGAAGAAGAAGGCCAAAGAAACGGAGCGTTACACACAAAGAGCCAAGCAGGGCGTACTCAGAAAGCGCGTCCGTCGACCGGCCGGCTTGAAGGGCAGCCGCTCCGAACCCCAGCTGAACTTTACACAGGCCTGGAGAGAGAGGGGGGGTGGAGAGACAGCCGCGGGCAGTGGAGATCGAGGTGGAGAGGGAAAGAGAGAGAGAGAGAGGGAAAGAGAAAGAGAGAGAGAGAGAGAGAGAGAAACAGAGAGACAGAAAGAGAGAAATTGGTGGAGAGGACAGCCGTGGCCAGTGGAGATGGAGATGGAGAGAGAGAGATAGAGAGAGAGAGAGTGGTGGAGAGACAGCCGTGGCATATATATATATATATATATATATATTAAATAGAGAGAAAGATAGGAAGAGAGAGAGATAGGAAGAGAGAGAGAGGGAGGGAGATGGAGAGAGAGAGAAAAAGATGGAGAGGTGGGAGAGAGACAGACGAGGAGAACATGAGAGGGCGAGAGAGAGGGATGGTGTGAGAGGGGGAGACAGGGGAGAGACAGGAAGACAGCAAGTTGAGAAGGAGGGAAGAGAGAGACCGAGAGAGAGAGGGGGAGAGAGAGAGAGAGAGAGTACAGAAATACACAGAGACAGAGAGAGAGACAGTCTTACAGTCTTGTTAGTCACCACCAGTGCTTTAAACATCCAAAGAGAGAAACAGAGAGACAGACAGAAACAGAAACAGACAATAGCAGAGAGGGAGACATCGAGAGGGAGATTCCCGAGGCGTGGTATTAGTAGTTGTAAGGATGCGAGAATATTCTGCAGTATTTCAGTTTTTCCAGTGTTATTATGGATTCCATCAGACGCTCAAAGTTTAAACACGACAAAACAGAGTCAAACGAGACCTTGTGTTCATAAATGGGAGCTTTTGAGGGTTAAAACCACCGACTTTTGAGGATCGGGAAAAGCCTGGGGTCTCGCGGCGCGGGCCCTACCTGGGGTGGGAGCGCACAGGCTGGGCACGGAGAGGGTGCCGTCGCTGGTGTGGGCCGAGTACAGGCGGTCGCCGGAGGGAGACGAGGGCTTCAGGGGCCGCGGCAGCGGGCCGCCGGCCGTGTCGGCGAGCCCGGCGGGGGTCAGCAGGGTCAGCAGCTGCCCCGGGTAGATGGCGGGCACGCTCTGGGCCGATAACGTGCTGCCTGCGGATGGCACAAGGCACGGGCAAGAGAGACAACGGGAGAGAGGAAGAGGAGGAGCACACGCACACACAGAGAGAGAGAGACAGAGACAGAGACAGAGAGACAGAGACAGAGACAGAGAGACAGAGAGACAGAGACAGAGACAGAGAGAGAAAAGGACAGAGAGAGAGAAAAGGACAGACAACGAAAGCAGTCAGAGAGCCCCCAGCTCCAAGCCTGCATGCGGGCACAAACCAAAACGCATCCTTAGCTACGCACAACGTTGCACAACGATGTCACAGATTTTATTTTTTATTCACCGTTTAATAAAAAATGTACCATTTCAATGAGCTGATGTTAGATAGTATAACCCTACTTACTAACTATATTCATATTCTGACTAACAGAGTTAAAGCAAAAGCAACCAGCCTACCTGAGCTTCTACCCAGAGGTTAACCCGCGGCTTGGTTTAGCGCGGCTAGGTTTTTCGTTGTGTGTGGTGTGTGTGTGTGTCGGCAGCTAGCTAGCTAGGCTGTACCTGGCTGCAGGGGGCTCCTGCTACCGTGGGTGGAGCTGTTCCGGGACGACTTGGACGACTTGCTCTTGGTGGGTCGTCTGCGCCTGCCGGCCAAGGCCACCGGCGGGAGCACCGTGGGGGGAGGGACCTGCCAGACACCAGAAACAGACGGGCCATTGACCTCTGACCTTGACTAACTTCATCTGAACTCCGATTCATTTAGCGGCCATCTTGGTTCTAAGCGCTAGCCCGGGTGGCGGGAACTGAAGGTGGAACCGAGACGACCGCTGAGGTGAACGAGACCCCATGATGGTGACCGGACATTAGAAACCGAGGTTCCACGGCAGGGTGTTGGTGTTGGTGTTGACATGCCGAACCGCCATGTTGAGGAGGACGTTACCTTTCCCAGTCGGGTGAAGAGGCCGTCGATCTCTTCCTTCTGGCGACAATGCAAGGCTTGGATCTCACGCATGTGCCTGCGGAGCGGGAACAGAAACGGAAACAGAACAGAAATGTATGAGCGCTCTGTTATGTTACCTGTGGCTACTTAGAGACACACACATTTACACAAAAATGGAGGAAAAAAAAAAAGGATTGCAGAGAAGAGAGAATGGCTAAACAGTTCTCTTGGATAAAGTCCTAATATAAACGAAACGATGAAATCTAGAATGAAAGAATGTAATATTCTGTGTTTTCGTCTCATACTCTTAATCTCGGAAGCAGAATAGCCTGGAAAAGTCAGAGGAGAAGAGACGAGAGAGTTTCTGTGTCACCTTGTCCCAAAGAGGCACAGGGGAGAAAAGTTGGAGAAGCGACAAAACAAACAAACAAACTGTGGAGAACGTTCTCTCAGACAAAAGGATCGCCCGTCCTGGAAACAAGACGTGTGTGTTTCTTAGCAGCGACAGAGCGCCCGAAGCACAACCTACTTTTCTTTGAGCCGGTGAATCTGCTGCTTGAACTCCTCGTCCTCGAACTCGGAGGAGTCGTTGTCGCTGCTCACGTAGGAGTTGTTGAAGGAGTTGTTGTTGTGGAGACCGGCGGCGGTGGGGGACAGCGGGGAGGCCTGATTGTGGTCCGGACTCAGCAGCCGGGGGGGACTGCCGCGGTGTGGCCCGCCAGGCCCGTTGGTAGCCTGGGCGGCGGGTGGCGGGTGGCGCCCGACCGCGGGGCTCCGCTCCTGGGCACCAGCGTCACCCCGGCCTGGAGGTCGGTGGTGACCTGAGGAGAAGCAAGAGACGAGGACCTGGTTTAGATTCACCATGAGATGCAACAGGACCAAGGGCAGCAATTGCAGAAGTTAAGTTTAAGTTAGGTTTTAAATGGAACACATGCAGTACCCGGAATCGCCCGATGGTGGTGCTGGGCAGGGGCGAGGCGCACGGCGAGGTGAGGGGAGACAGATGGAGAGACCCCCCAGGGGTTTGACGGGCGATGGGCGAGGGGAGACCATCCACCACATCTCCCGCACCCCGAGCCCTCTCCTTCCTCAGGGGCATGGAGGAGGCCTTGTGCAGGGTGTTCTCCGGGCTAGAGAGGGTGGAGGAGGAAGAGGACGACGACGACGAAGAGGAGGAGGATGTGGTGGAGGACAAGGAGGTGGTGGAGGAGGACTCTGTGCAGGTGGGGCGAGGGGCGGGAGGCTCGTCGGTTGCCAAGGAGACCTAAGAAGGGAGGAGAGAGGGAGAGACAGAAGCACTGTGTTTGATTCATTTACATTTACATTTCGGGCATTTGGCGCTTTTATCCAAAGTGACATATAAAGAGTAAAATTGGGTTCATTTGTGTACATCTGTGTACAAAGGCAAAGCCAGCATTATTTATAAAAGGGGGCTGGAGATAATGGTGAAACTAAGCAGAATTGGATTCATTTTCATAAAAGCTTGGAGGTGTCGTGTCGTGTTGTGTTGTTGTGTTGTTGTGTTTTGCCTTGGGAGTGAAAACGTGGTGAAGAGCCGTTTTGTTACCTGGAACCTCCCAGTTTGATGGCGGCCGGAGGGTCGGCGGTGGTCTCCTGCTCCTCCTCCTCAGAGGAGAAAGGAACTGGGAGGCGAGGCAAGAGAGGAGAGAGACAGAGAGAGAGGGGGAGAGAGAGAGAGGAGGGGAGAGAGGAACAGAGAGAGAGCGGGAAGGAGAGAGCAGCGATGAGACAGAGAGAAGAGAGATAGAGAGCGAGAGAGACAGATAGAAGGAGACAGAAAGAGAGAGACAGAGAGAGATGACAGAGAGGGAGTGGCCGAGAGAGAGACAGAGAGAGATAGACAGAGAAAGCAAGAGAGAGAGAGAGAGTGAGAGAGAGGAAGAGAGACAGAGACAGAGAGAGACAGAGGGAGACAGAGAGAGGACAGGGAGAGAGAGGAAGAGAGAGGAACAGAGAGAGACACGGATCGTCCATAAAATATACATAAAAAGACTGGCAGGCGAGTCGGTCGTCATTTTTGCCAACAAATGGGGCAGAATAAATAGATTAAATCATACTTGGTTGTCCTCCCGAAGTCATGCCGGTGAGGGAGGCCTGTGAGGATGGAAGACAAGCTAACGTTAGCATCATTATGACTGCGTGTGTATGTGCGTGCATGTGTGTGTGCACGTGTTTTATATGTGTGTGTGTGTGTGTGTGTCAACCTGTGTGTGCGTGCTGACGGTCTCGGGGCTCAGGGCTCGCCGCAGCTTGGCGTCCAGGTCCTCGAGAGGCTGCTGGGACTATAGACAGAGCAGAGGAGACGGTTAGCACACACACGCACGCACACACGCACGCACACACACACACTCTTCAAAATCCCAAGCTAGACTACACAATCCAAAGCATCTCAGCCAAGACCTCACGTGTGTGTGCCTGTGTGTCTGTGTGTGTGGTGTGTGTGTGTGTTGTGTGTGTGTGTGTGTGTGGTGTGTGTGTGTCCCGTGTGGTGTGTTACGCAAGAGACGGGGAGGGGAGGGGAGGTGCGGAGGGGTAACTCGGCTGCCAACAGCCCCCCCGGGTCACGTACTGCCCTTGGATGTCTCCCTGATAAATGGGGGTGGAGGGGTGGGGTCTATTTTTAGAAAGAGACCGTCTTCGGAGCCAAAACACACAACACTGTCTGGACGTGTCGGTCAGATTAAATGGCTACCAAGTCGCCCATGCATCCCGCACCCGTCTGTCTGGAGGATTGTCTGTCTGTCTGTCTATCTGGAGGATTGTCTGTCGGTCTGCACATCCTTGCCTGACTGAGTCTCTCGATGCATGACTACCTCAATGACGAGACTCTCGGACTCTCTCACAGACTTTTTGTCTCTCTGTGTCCCCTTTGCTAAGAAAGGCGAGCTGCTTTATTCCGATCGCCGGCAGTCCGACGTCGTTGATTGTGTGGTTGTTGTCGTAATTGTCATTGAACGCCAAACGTCCAAGAAAGCCCAAGAAAGGAAAATGAACAAGAAGCTATAAGCCGTCTCCCTCTGTCCAAGCTCCGAAAGAAATGGCATGCAAATGAAATGTGTGTTTCTGCAGCAGATTGTACGTGAGCTGTAATTATTATTAAAAATAGTACCAGGTTGTGTGAGAAGGCTGCTCACACTGATTCTGGCGGCTCACAGCTCACAGCTTGCATTGCCCACGGGGGGTAAATTACACTTCCAGTCTAGCTCTGATTGAAATAGCGCCCTAGCCTAGCCTGACACGCTATCCAGTGAGGCTACATGATGCTAGCTAGACACGGTGGAACAGGACAGCTGCTGCCACTGCTGGCGTATGGCCTCGTGCCCATTGTTATTTCGATGCGGCCAATCGCAATTGCCAACGTTCTATGCACCCACAATTTGCCTGGTGGTGATCTGTGAACAAATCATTCGCTTTTGAAAGGTTACTTTTGCTGGATTGTACTATGCAGGATAATCCTGTGTTAACAACGAGCAATGCCCGCCTCTGGTCTGATATACGACAAACCGCTTCTGCAAAGGCCATCTCCAGGGTCAAATCCAGGCACTGTACATTGTGACGCTTGCACAACCATTGACGGTTGACGGCGCATTAATGAAGTGTTGTGGGGAGAGAAGGAGGATGCAACACCTGTGTTAGACAGTGTCCCGGGTAGGATGTCTGCAGCTCTGAAGGGGGAATACCCGCCTAAACCCAAGAGACACGGACACAGGACAGGACAGGACAGGACAGGACAGGACAGGACAGGGGGACGGGAAGGCAAAAGGGAAAACAGGGAGAATCAGGGTTAGACAGGAAAAGGAAAAAAGGGAGGATCTGGAGCTGAAAAGAGTCGCTTTTGGTGGAAAGCCATCACACAATTGCAAGACAACGTGCACTTTCTGCCTATGGCCTTCCAGGACTGACTGATAGGACCAAGAACGTAGTCGAGCAGTAAGCAGTGGCTATAATCGTAAGTCAATGTCTGGTTGGAGTCCTGGACATCGCACCCTGCAGTTAGTGGGGAGTTATGGTCTGATCGTGGTTTGTGGTTTGGTGTCGCAAAGCTAGCCCGTGACGAATGATCACGTTCTCCCTGCGAGGAAGTATCCGCGGAAACGGTTTGCCATTACCGTGTCCCACACAATTAGTGGCGCAAAAAATAATAACCCAACGGCGGGTTTCATTGCGAAAGGGTGCAGTTTGAGGTTTTTGTGGATTCGTAGAAATGTGAGTGAAAATGGCTTGGAAACGCATTCCATCAAAATCAACTCTCGGCGTGAGAAGACTACTGTTACACCTCACTACAACCACGACTACACCGCGACAAAAATGCTTTTTTTTATGTCGTCCACCTTATGAATGACATAACATACATTATGGAGAGAGGGGAGGTTATGATTGATTTTAACTGACAAACAAGACCCGACCGCTGCAACAGATTTTTTGATCAGACAGAAGTGTCGCTCACCGATACTCTGGACAGAGGGGTTTTGGATGGAGTGGTCGGGCCATAGGATGCAGCAGGCATATCTGTGGAAAAGTACACGCTCTATAAGTCACAATAATAACTCTGATTGAGGAAATGCTTGTGAATAAAACAAAATGGCCACTTGGTCTGTACACGTACTGGTCTGTTCAGGGGCGGATGTGGGAGTTCCGGGGCCCGGCAGCGGGGTCAGGGGCCCCCCGGCGCCCAGCGCTAGGGTGGGCGGGGGGCACACCAGCGGGTTGGGGGGCGGCTGTGCGGCGCCAGACGAGGTGGCGACGGAGGTGGTGCAGGAGGTAGAGGAGGAGGAGGGGCCGCCCACCGGCGTCGTGGTGCCCCCCCCGGTGGCGGTGGGCGGTGCTGCGAGATCGGCGGCCGCGAGGTCCCCCTGGTTGGCCGGCGCTGCCCCGCCCAGGTCCATGAAGAGGGACCGCAGCTTCTTGTCCAGTGTGTGGATGTCGTCCATCTTGCCCGGGGACTCAGGGACAGCCGCCTCGCACCTGACAGAGATCAGGTGTGGGGGACACATCAATTGCTGTTCAGCCTCCACACACTAGATGGCGCTGGTGAGTTCTGGTCACTAAGTGCGTTTGTGAGACGGGAGTGAAATCGATGAACGCAGTGAAAACGTTATCTTTTTAGATTAAAAAACGCATCGCTTTTGGGGACATACAGTAATTTGCAGTTGAAAAGGGGTAAGAGATCACAACATATTGCAATACATTTTGCTGCAATACTCAGCAACTCAGCTACTCAGTTTAAGATTGCGATAATTATCATGCCGTGACTTAGCTGTCGTGGTAATATCATATCGTTCATCCTTTTGGTAATAAAAATATGATAATGGTGACCAGAAGAGTACTCACTGTTTGATTTTGGGTAATTTTCAGCTGAAAAAATTTACCATTATTATTTTCATGTGTTCTTTTAGCTTTAGTGAATATTGAAACTCCTTGAATGATCCCTTGAGGCGTAACAGATCAATGAATCATAGACATGTTATTTATAGATAAGCGTAAGTATTTATAGAGCTTGATTAGACAGAGAGGGATGTCATGAGTAGACAGGCCCACGCACACACACCACACACACACACAGCACACACACACACACACTACCTTGATCACATGACTCCCCGGCACTGTGGGCCGTGGCTCTGGCCCCAGCAGGGCCGGTGGTCTGGGGGCTTGGGAGTGGACCAGCCGTGACTGGACCCCTGGGGGCCGCTGCGCGGTCACCGTCTGGGGCCCCGTCGCCGGAGGACGCCCCCGTGGGGGCCAGGGATGAACCGGAGGACGGGGGAGCAGGAGCTGAGGTGGTGGAGGAGGTGGTGTGGAGGAGGAGGAGTGGTGGCGACTGGGAGGAGGAGGTGGTGGTGGTTGCCGCCGCCGAGGTGGAGAATGACGCCAGGGGGCTGGAGCAGGGGGGCGGGGAGCCAACTCTGCTCCCCAGAGGAGGAGCAGGCAGCACTAGTAGTAGTGGGAGTAGCAGGAGGGTTGGGTGGGAGGAGAGCGGGAGGGGCGTGGCGGAGGGCGGAGCCGAGGCGAGTGGGGAGGCAGCGGCGTCGCTAGAGAAGCTGGCTGGCAGGGAGGCCAGAGCAGCAGGGGGTCAGGGCCTTCAGGTTGGGCCTGGGTGTGGGATTTGTGCTTGGGCCTGGGGCTGCAGTGGCTGACCCTGGGCCGACTGCGGGGGAGGCCTGGGCGACGAGGGGTCGACTGGAGGCGGGGAGAGGCGAGGAAGAGGCGGAGCCAGGGGGCGTGAGGCAGTGCGAGGGGTGCCAAGGAAGAGGCGAGGGCTGAGGGGGAGGAGAGGAGGGCTGGGGCGGCAGCAGCGAAGCGTCCAACGGATGCTCCTGCGCTCCTAGCCCGGCCGTGGCTGGATCTGTCACCGCAGCAGGGCTGGCAACAAACAGCGGCTGAGGGCTGGGGGACGGGGGCGGGGCCGGGGGCGGAGCCAGGGGGCGGCTTGTAGGGAGGGCGGGGCGGCGGAGGGATGGAAGCGGGCGCGGTGCTGGGCCCCGGGTCGTACTGGCCCAGCCGCAGCTCAGAGAAGGCCTGCTGCAGGGTGACGGCGCCGGCCGACTTGGACAGGCCGACGCCCGGAGACGGGGCCGGAGACGAGAGCGTGGAGGCTGGAACACGGAAACACACGGGAACAACAACACGCGATCAGTCTCTTACAGTGAGAGCAGATAGCAACGACTGTGGGTCACATACCATTGCAGAGTCATGTGGTTGGGTGTGCCACTACAGACATGTGCTGTATCTACACACAGCTTCTGTTTATACAAATAGTAATGTATACTCTTGTGATCTGCAGATAGGAGCGGCATCAATGCACTGTTTAATTCAGGAGATTGGAGATTTGATTTCAAAACGCCTGGGGTTTCGTCGGTCGGTGGTAGGTGTCCGCCGGAATTCGGCCGAGTTTGCGTCTCATTGTCTACCGACGGATGCCTGCTTATCTCCTTACTAAAGCTTTGAAGTTTGAAGGGCTTGGATTCCTTTCAGCCAGCCCACACGGTTGTTACTACCTGTGTCTGCGGAGGATGTGGACGTGAAGGGGGGGCGGCGAGGTGGGGAGCAGTTCCTTCAGCCTGGACTCGGGCACCGGGCTGACGATGAACTTGCGGCCCGCCGAGTGGACCACCTGGGAGGTGGCACTCGGGGGAAAGTCTGGGGGGGAGCGAGGGAGGGAGGGAGAGAAGGACATTACATCATATTTACATTCAGCAGACGCTTTCATCCAAAGCCATGTATAAATGAGGCCGAGAGCGATACAGAGAGAGCGATACAGAGAGAGAGCGAGAGAGAGAGAGAGAAAGAGAAAAAGAAGGAAAGAATGAAAGAGAGAAAGAGAAAGCAGATAGAACACTTTAATTCTGTATTGGATTAACTTCTGGGCACAGTCTCTGACAACGTAATGGCCAACCTGGCACTTTCACACACATTCTTGTACACACACACACGCTGACACAGACACACACACGCTGACACAGACACACACACACATCAACACACACACATTTTGCTGTGAGTCCAGTGTGAGACCAAACACGGCTCGACGAGAGGACTTTCTACGAGTGTGTTCTCCGCCAACCAGGATAGACGCCTGTACTTTTCTTACGGTTGCTGGAACACCCTTCGCTCTTAGCTCACCCTTAGTCCCTTTAACATCTCCATTGTTTTATTGTTGTTGTTGTTGTTGTTGTCCCTACACCTGTCCCGGGCTCTGTGTTTGTTGCGTTTTCCCGCTTTTTGTCCCGCCTTTTGTCTTTTAGCGGTGTCCATTCCACCCTGTTCCATCATCAGATGGCCCCCCCCACATACCGCCGCCTCAGGACTCACTTCATTCATCATCACCTCACATGTGTTTGCCCTTGTTTAACAATCCTCTCTCCCACC
>PIJE02000395.1:98440-109313 GCA_002895965.2 Coryphaenoides rupestris | reverse complement strand
GACGATGCTCTTATCTCCTTAAAAGTTTGAAGTTTGAAGCTTGGATTCCTTTCAGCCAGCCCACACAGGTTGTACTACCTGTGTCTGCGGAGGATGTGGACGTGAAGGGGGGCGGCGAGGTGGGGAGCAGTTCCTTCAGCCTGGACTCGGGCACCGGGCTGACGATGAACTTGCGGCCCGCCGAGTGGACCACCTGGGAGGTGGCACTCGGGGGAAAGTCTGGGGGGGAGCGAGGGAGGGAGGGAGAGAAGGACATTACATCATATTTACATTCAGCAGACGCTTTCATCCAAAGCCATGTATAAATGAGGCCGAGAGCGATACAGAGAGAGCGATACAGAGAGAGAGCGAGAGAGAGAGAGAGAAAGAGAAAAAGAAGGAAAGAATGAAAGAGAGAAAGAGAAAGCAGATAGAACACTTTAATTCTGTATTGGATTAACTTCTGGGCACAGTCTCTGACAACGTAATGGCCAACCTGGCACTTTCACACACATTCTTGTACACACACACACGCTGACACAGACACACACACGCTGACACAGACACACACACACATCAACACACACACATTTTGCTGTGAGTCCAGTGTGAGACCAAACACGGCTCGACGAGAGGACTTTCTACGAGTGTGTTCTCCGCCAACCAGGATAGACGCCTGTACTTTTCTTACGGTTGCTGGAACACCCTTCGCTCTTAGCTCACCCTTAGTCCCTTTAACATCTCCATTGTTTTATTGTTGTTGTTGTTGTTGTTGTCCCTACACCTGTCCCGGGCTCTGTGTTTGTTGCGTTTTCCCGCTTTTGTCTTTAGCTGTCATTCCCCACCTGTCCACCAGATGCCCTCGGACTCACTTCATTCACCCTCACCTGTGTTTCCTTGTTTACATCTCCCCACCTGGACTTCATTCCCTCTTTAGCTGGTCTATATATAGATCGTGTCACTCGCCCTTTCATCCATGTCGGTTTGTTGTTTGTTGTCGTGGTTACGCAATGTCTTCTTCTGTTGATTTGTATTCAGTTCCCGAGTTCCTGTGGTCCATTTCCCATTTTCCATGTCCGATTTTCACGCCTGTACGTTTTGTTCTTGTGATTTGTGATCTGCTATCTGCCTCCATCTGCGGTGATCTGTGGTCCCATCCTTCACGTAACTCCCACTCTCTGACATCCATACTGTCCACCATGTAGCCAAGTATCCAAACATCCAACACTTTGCTGTCTTTAGGACGTAATCGATAGCCATCGTCCGATTAATCCGGAGGAGATCGGACAGCCAGAGAGGTGTGGGACGGATGGCTACGGTGTGTGCGACTCTGCGTGGAACAAACCTGGCATGGGGAGGGATATCGTAGACATCTGCTGCTCCGGGTCACCTGATGTCTGTGGCGGGAAGAACACACGCACACGTATGCACACACACACACATACACACACACACATACACAGAAACATAATATTGAAGACCGACTGTGCACGATTTTAATGTGCAAGAAGGAAGAAAGATGTTCTATCCACCTGGTCTCGCTCGAGGGCGATCTCGTCCGCGTTCTCGATCACCTCCCTGACCTGCTCGATGAACGACTCCCGCTCGCTCTCCAGGATGAACTCGCTCTGAACCTGCACGGACACACACACGGACAGACACACACGGACAGACACACACGGACACACACGGACAGACACACACGGACACACACACACACACACACACACACACAACAGTGAGTGTATGAACAGTGTATGTCAGGGGTGTCTAACTCAATTGAGGTTGAGGGACGCTACAGGCCTAATGCTACTTAGGTCTCTCTGTCTGTCTCTCTGCCTCTCTCTCTCCCCTTCTCCCTCTCTCTCTCTTCTTCTCTCTGTCTCTGTGTCTCTCTCCCTCAGCGGCTACTCGGAGGCGTCGGGTCTGAGCGACGGTAACGAGGGCAGCGGCGGGGGTGGCGGGGGAGGGGGAGGGCGCCACGAGGGGCGCTCGTTGAAGCGCCACCCGCGACGCTCGGTGCGTAGCCGCTCGCGCCACGAGAAGACGGGCAAGGCTAAGCTCAACGTCCTCAACGTGAGAAACCTTCTCAGACCGACAAATGTGTGTGTGTGTGTGTGTGTGTGTGTGTGTGTGTGTGTGTGTGTGTGTGTTGTGTGTTGTGTGTGTGTGTGTGTGTGTGTGTGCCTTTTGTGTGTGTGTGTGTGTGCAGATCTCTAACCTGGGCGACAGGGTGGCCGAGTGCCAGCTGGAGACGCACAACAGGAAGATGGTGACCTTCAAGTTTGACCTTGACGGGGACAACCCTGAGAAGATCGCCAAGATCATGGTAGGGGGGGACAGGTTACAGTCCGAGACCCCTCAATGTGTAATACCAGGGGTGTCCAACATGTGGCCCGGGGGCCGGATGCCGCCCATGGGCCGATCCAATCCGGCCCTGGGAGGCAATCTTTCTTGTTGATTTGTGCTGCACGAGATTGAAGAGCATGTTTCCCTAAATATTTCAGACTCTTTTATGAAGCTAATTAGACTGTAAATGAGATGTTAAATCTGTACAGCACACGCACAGAGATTAGATCTTAAATCATATCATTTCGTGTTTTGTTAGTCCGCCCCCCGCGTTGTCACTTCCCTGTCCTCTCCCTCTCTCTCTTTCTCTCTCTCTCTCTCTCCCCTTCTTTCTCTCTCTCTCTCTCTCTCTCTCTCTCTCTCTGTATCTCTCTCCCTCTCTCTCTCCCTTCTCCCTCTCTCTCTCTTCTTCTCTCTGTCTCTGTGTCTCTCTCCCTCAGCGGCTACTCGGAGGCGTCGGGTCTGAGCGACGGTAACGAGGGCAGCGGCGGGGGTGGCGGGGGAGGGGGAGGGCGCCACGAGGGGCGCTCGTTGAAGCGCCACCCGCGACGCTCGGTGCGTAGCCGCTCGCGCCACGAGAAGACGGGCAAGGCTAAGCTCAACGTCCTCAACGTGAGAAACCTTCTCAGACCGACAAATGTGTGTGTGTGTGTGTGTGTGTGTGGTGTGTGTCTGTCAGTCTGTGTGTGCCCCGCGTGTGTGTCTGTGTGCGTGCGTGCGTGTGTGTGTGTGTGTGTGTGTGTGTGAGTGTGTGTGTGTGGGATGATGATGTGCGTAGACACAAATGTGTGTGTGTGTGTGTGTGTGTGTGTGTGTGTGTGTGTTAAATAAGCCTTTTGTGTGTGTGTGTGTGTGCAGATCTCTAACCTGGGCGACAGGGTGGCCGAGTGCCAGCTGGAGACGCACAACAGGAAGATGGTGACCTTCAAGTTTGACCTTGACGGGGACAACCCTGAGAAGATCGCCAAGATCATGGTAGGGGGGGACAGGGTTACAGTCCGAGACCCCTCAAGATCATGGTAGGGGGGGACAGGTTACAGTCCGAGACCCCTCAATGTGTAATACCAGGGGTGTCCAACATGTGGCCCGGGGGCCGGATGCCGCCCATGGGCCGATCCAATCCGGCCCTGGGAGGCAATCTTTCTTGTTGATTTGTGCTGCACGAGATTGAAGAGCATGTTTCCCTAAATATTTCAGACTCTTTTATGAAGCTAATTAGACTGTAAATGAGATGTTAAATCTGTACAGCACACGCACAGAGATTAGATCTTAAATCATATCATTTCGTGTTTTGTTAGTCCGCCCCCCGCTTGCTACTGGTGGCTGAACCGTGGCCCGGACTGTCCAAGTGGTGAGAAGCCTGTCGTGAATGAAGACGAGGGATGTTAAATCTGGACAGGCGATGGAGACGAGCGCAGAATCGACGGAAGACGAGGCCGGGAAGCCAGGGGTCTGAAGATCTTAAATCATATCATTTCGTGTTGTGTGAGCAGTCCGCCGCCCCGACCGGGGTGCAATTGAAAAATGAGTCAGGCAGGGTGAGGGGAGTGCGAGCATGTGTGTGTGTGCGTGCGTGCGTGTCGTGCGTGTGTTGTGCGTGTGTGTGTGTGTGTGTGTGTGTGTGTGTGTGTGTGTGTGCGTGCGTGCGTGCGTGTGTGCGTGTGTGTCCGCGTGTGTCTGTGTGTCCGTGTGTGTCTGTGTGTGTGTGTGTGTGTGTGTGTGTGCGTGGAGGAAGCATCTGCACTCGAGAAGCTAGGGGCAGTTAGGCTCCGCGGGGTCATCGGATGGCAATCGTGTCAAAGGCCGGAAGCCGAGGGGTTGGAGAACAGCACAGGAACGAGACTCGTGAAGGGCTTGGCTGCCTCGAGCACGGGACACGGCGAGGCGGGAGCGGGGCCTAAGAACATGGCTTTGCTTGCCCTTCTGGTGCAGCATTGTAAAGAAAGTACGGTGGCAGCAGTCGGTCTTCAATTAGTTTCTGGTGTATGTGTGTGGTGTGGCATGTGGTGGTGGGTGTGAACGGTGCGCAACCTACGTGTGCGTGAGGGTTGGCTCTGTTCCCCCACAGGGAATTACTGCACCGCATGCACGCACCGCTCCAGGAGAAGCTGCTGCAGGATTTAACGGCGCCCAGATGGTCTCCCGAACGATTGAGATATAGCCGACGCCCCTCCCGAAACTGCGAGGGCCGCGCGATCTATGTATCCACGGCAGCCTAGGGAAGTCGCACAAGCCCGTTAGCCATCCGTAGCCCAGAGAGACTTTGTGTGTGTGCTGTCCGATCTCCTCCGGGAGCTTAATGTCGGGAACGATGGCTATACGATTAACGTGCAACTAAACAAGACGCAAAAGTGTTGGAGATAGATCATACAGAGCGTCTACTTGGTCGTCTACATTCAATAGGTGTGGAAGACAGATATTGCGAACATAGTTCAGAGGTCACATTACCATTGTAGATCAGTGGTTGGTAGTGCCACATCAGAGTGTGGTGGGCTCTGTGATCAAGATTCAACCAGCGTTGCATGATTAGTATACAATAGTGAGACCTGAGATACTCTATTTCTAGCCATCGCAGTCGAGAGAGGAGCCAGACTCATGCCAACGTTCAGTATTCAGGAACTTACAGATTAGATTATCAAAAACGCCTGGGGTTTCGACGGTTCGAGAGGTCTCAGAGAATTCCGCAAAAGAGTTGCATCTCCAGGCTTGTGTTAAAAACGATCGATCATTGTAGAACATCCTATGGGAAAAAGATTTTGAGACCTATCAAGAACAAAACGTACAGGCGTGAAAATCGGACATGGAAAATGGGAAATGGACCACAGGAACTCGGGAACTGAATACAAATCAACAGAAGAAGACATTGCGTAACCACGACAACAAACAACAAACCGACATGGATGAAAGGGCGAGTGACACGATCTATATATAGACCAGCTAAAGAGGGAATGAAGTCCAGGTGGGGAGATGTAAACAAGGAAACACAGGTGAGGGTGAATGAAGTGAGTCCGAGGGCATCTGGTGGACAGGTGGGGAATGACAGATAAAGACAAAAGCAGTTAAACAGCACACACAAACCGACATGGATGAAAGGGCGAGTGACACGATCTATATATAGACCAGCTAAAGAGGGAATGAAGTCCAGGTGGGGAGATGTAAACAAGGAAACACAGGTGAGGGTGAATGAAGTGAGTCCGAGGGCATCTGGTGGACAGGTGGGGAATGACAGCTAAAGACAAAAGCGGGAAAACGCAACAAACACAGAGCCCGGGACAGGTGTAGGGACAACAACAACAACAACAACAACAATAAAACAATGGAGATGTTAAAGGGACTAAGGGTGAGCTAAGAGCGAAGGGTGTTCCAGAAGGACATTACATCATATTTACATTCAGCAGACGCTTTCATCCAAAGCCATGTATAAATGAGGCCGAGAGCGATACAGAGAGAGCGATACAGAGAGAGAGCGAGAGAGAGAGAGAGAAAGAGAAAAAGAAGGAAAGAATGAAAGAGAGAAAGAGAAAGCAGATAGAACACTTTAATTCTGTATTGGATTAACTTCTGGGCACAGTCTCTGACAACGTAATGGCCAACCTGGCACTTTCACACACATTCTTGTACACACACACACGCTGACACAGACACACACACGCTGACACAGACACACACACACATCAACACACACACATTTTGCTGTGAGTCCAGTGTGAGACCAAACACGGCTCGACGAGAGGACTTTCTACGAGTGTGTTCTGGAACACCCTTCGCTCTTAGCTCACCCTTAGTCCCTTTAACATCTCCATTGTTTTATTGTTGTTGGTTGTTGTTGTTGTCCCTACACCTGTCCCGGGCTCTGTGTTTGTTGCGTTTTCCCGCTTTTGATCTTCCCATGTCCCCATGCCCTCGGACTCACTTCTAAGTCAAACCCTGCTCCGACGCGACCCTGTGGCTGTGTTGGGTTGTGTGCTGTACAGAATGTTGTGTTGAAGTCTTGATAGTGCCAACCGCGCCACCGGCTTTGGCTCATTACTTCCGTTTCAAGGGACTTTGCCAGAATCCTCCGATCTAAATACAGCAACTTAAAGATGTTGTTTCTATCCTGCTTTTTTTCTCTTTTTCTCTCTTCTTTTCCTTCTTGTCCGATTTTGTGTCTAGGATGCTATCTGCCTCCATTTCTCTCTCTTCATCTCTTTGTTTCTTGCTCCTCATCCTCCTCGTAACTCCCCTCCTTTGAATCCTATGTCCACATGAGCAAGGATTCCAAACACCAACTACTTTCTGTCTGTTGAGACGTACAGCCGATACATCGTCCGATTACCCGAGAGGCTCGGAACAGCCTGGAGGTGGGGAACCTCAACACATTCTCTACCTCTCTTTCTCTATCTCTTCCTCTCTCTCTCTCTCTCTCCTCCTCTCTTCCTCTCTCTCTCTCTCTCTCTCTCCTCTCTGTATCGCTCTCTCTGTATCGCTCTCGGCCTCATTTATACATGGCTTTGGATGAAAGCGTCTGCTGAATGTAAATATGATGTAATGTCCTTCTCTCCCTCCCTCCCTCGCTCCCCCCCAGACTTTCCCCCGAGTGCCACCTCCCAGGTGGTCCACTCGGCGGGCCGCAAGTTCATCGTCAGCCCGGTGCCCGAGTCCAGGCTGAAGGAACTGCTCCCCACCTCGCCGCCCCCCTTCACGTCCACATCCTCCGCAGACACAGGTAGTACAACCTGTGTGGGCTGGCTGAAAGGAATCCAAGCTTCAAACTTCAAACTTTTAAGGAGATAAGAGCATCGTCGGTAGAACAATGAGACGCAAACTCGGCGAACCGCGGACACCTCCGACCGACGAAACCCCAGGCGTTTTGAAATCAAATCTCCAATCTGCTGAATAAACAGTGCATGATGCCGCTCCTATCTGCAGATCACAAGAGTATACATTACTATTTGTATAAACAGAGCTGTGTGTAGATACAGCACATGTCTGAGTGGCACACCCAACCACATGACTCTGCAATGGTATGTGACCACAGTCGTTGCTATCTGCTCTCACTGTAAGAGACTGATCGCGTGTTGTTGTTCCCGTGTGTTTCCGTGTTCCAGCCTCCACGCTCTCGTCTCCGGCCCCGTCTCCGGGCGTCGGCCTGTCCAAGTCGGCCGGCGCCGTCACCCTGCAGCAGGCCTTCTCTGAGCTGCGGCTGGGCCAGTACGACCCGGGGCCCAGCACCGCGCCCGCTTCCATCCCCTCCGCCGCACTGCCCTCCCTACAGCCGGCCCCTGGCTCCGCCCCCGGCCCCGCCCCCGTCCCCCAGCCCTCAGCCGCTGTTGTTGCCAGCCCTGCTGCGGTGACAGATCCAGCCACGGCCGGGCTAGGCGCGCAGGAGCATCCATTGGACGCTTCGCTGCTGCCGCCCCAGCCCTCCTCATCCTCCCCCTCAGCCCTCGCCTCTTCCTTGGCACCCTCGCACTGCCTCACGCCCCCTGGCTCCGCCTCTTCCTCGCCTCTCCCCGCCTCCAGTCGACCCCTCGTCGCCCAGGCTCCCCCGCAGTCGGCCCAGGGTCAGCCACTGCAGCCCCAGGCCCAAGCACAAATCCACACCCAGGCCCAACCTGAAGGCCTGACCCCCTGCTGCTCTGCCTCCCTGCCAGCCAGCTTCTCTAGCGACGCCGCTGCCTCCCCACTCGCCTCGGCTCCGCCCTCCGCCACGCCCCTCCCGCTCTCCTCCCACCCACCTCTTGCTACTCCCACTACTACTAGTGCTGCTGCTCCTCCTCTGGGGAGCAGAGTTGGCTCCCCGCCCCCCTGCTCCAGCCCCCTGGCGTCATTCTCCACCTCGGCGGCGGCAACCACCACCACCTCCTCCTCCCAGTCGCCACACTCCTCCTCCTCCACCACCACCTCCTCCACCACCTCCACCTCCTGCTCCCCGTCCTCGTCATCCCTGGCCCCCCCGGGGGTGTCCTCAGCGGCGGGGCCACAGACGGGGACCGCCGCCACGGCCCCAGGGGTCCAGTCTACGCTGGTCCACTCCCAGCCCCAGACCACCGCCCTGCTGGGGCAGAGCCACGCCCACAGTGCCGGGGAGTCCAGTGATTCAAGGTGTGTGTGTGTGTGTGTGTGCGCGTGTGTGTGCTGCCTGTCTACTCATGACATCCCTCTCTCTAATCAAGCTCTATAAATACTTACGCTTATCTATAAATAACATGTCTATGATTCATTGATCTGTTACGCCTCAAGGGATCATTCAAGGAGTTTCAATATTCACTAAAGCTAAAAGAACACATGAAAATAATAATGGTAAATTTTTTCAGCTGAAAATTACCCAAAATCAAACAGTGAGTACTCTTCTGGTCACCATTATCATATTTTTATTACCAAAAGGATGAACGATATGATATTACCACGACAGCTAAGTCACGGCATGATAATTATCGCAATCTTAAACTGAGTAGCTGAGTTGCTGATATTGCAGCAAAATGTATTGCAATATGTTGTGATGGCTGAATTTGCTGTATATGATACTGGAGAGGCGAAGAGATTGTAAGTATATAAGAAACGTAGCTTGTATACTATCCTGATTCTCCTCGCCATAGTGATTATCTTCATCTCTAGCCTATATTCACTTACTGAGTGAGTCCCACGCAATGAATAAGCATTGTACTGGAATAAACGCAACAATACAAAGATAACGTATAGCACATATCCCACAAATCTCATATCCGGGAATCAATCCCGTGGAATGATCTAACTCTCTACACACATGGACAATAGGATGACTACCAGATTATAACACAACTCCTTCGGCAATGTCATAGCTAGGCGCCTAAACGCGACGTGCTTCAGGCGTCGATAGTTAGAGAGCACATGCAGTACATTCACATTCGTACATTTATATTCTATGCAACGAGGCCTCTCAAATATAGATCTGGGTCGCCCCCACACCGTGATCTCTGTCACACGAGCTAATCCATCGAGCCGATCAATTCATTTAAACCCGTGAGACAAAAAATAGAAACACGATGTATTAAGTTGCGTAGAAAACACGTTACTGAGTACGTGCCAGTCACTTCACTTTCATCACTCTCCACAATGTCGTTGTTAGACGGCCCAATAACCTGACCCGATTTTTTCCCCCGCCGCGGACTAAAGGTCGCCGTGGCGATGGCAGAAGCCCTCGGCTACAACTCCACCGGCGGCAAGCGGCAAAAGCGGGTACGTGTGAGAATAATCGGACAAACGCTTTGCAAAACATTAAAAAAATTGTACCGAAAATATGAAATTGTCACGTGACCTCGATGTCTCGTGGGGGGCCGATAGGATCTGTTGTCGCGCTCCAAGAGGCGGTGGGTGCTGTCCACCATCGAACTGGTGGAGGAGGACGTGGGGCCCTTCCCCAAGGAGACCACGCAGGTAACGGGCCGGCGGGCATCGGTCGCCTTTTTTCGTCGTTTTTATTTCTTTTTTTATTGTTCATCATTGATTTTTGCTGATCGCTGTAATACTTTGTGATCTCGTGAACATGTCTGTCGTAACAAGCGGTATAACGCCCCCCAGATGTTTAACGATCAGACCAAGGGTGAGAAGGAGGAACACATTTTCCAGCTCTCCGGCATGGGCGTGACCCTCCCCCCGCTGGGGGTGTTCTCCATCGACGAGGACACCGGCATGGTCTACGTCCACAGGGCCATCGACAGAGAGATAAACGACCTCTTCCACGTAAGGGAACCCCGACGCAGTCGCACGGCAATGTCTCCGCGTGGCAGAGAGGGGGGAGGGAGAGAGGAGAGAGAGAGGGAAAGGAGAGGAGAGGGTGAGAGAGACAAGAGAGAGAGAGGGAAAGGAGGGAGAGGGGAGAGAGAACAGAGACCGAGAGAGAGAAGGATGAAGGGAGAGAGAGGCGGAGAGACAGAGAGAGCGAGAGGGAGGGAGGGCGAGAGAGAGGAAGGGAGAGAGGGAGAGGTAGAGAGAGAGAGGAAGGGAGGAGGGGAGAGAGTTAAAGAGAGAAAGAGATAGGGAGAGAGAGATAGGAGGGGAGTGAGGGAGGAAGAGAGAGAGAAATAGAGAGGGGGTTGTGGGAGAGAGAGGGAAAGAGATTAAAGAAATAAAACATTCAAAGAAGCCAATTGATAGCATTAAATCATGACAGTTAGTGCAGACGGGTTAACTAGACGGATGGGTGGATAATGCTACCTCTCTATGGGTGATTGCTGCACTTGAGGTGGTTGAAGTTGAAACTGGGACTGCTCAGGAGGCTGAGAGGCAGGCTGAAACACACACACACACGCACACACCACAATCATGATCATCACTTGTGCAATCAAGGTCCCCATCACTATAATCATCATCAGAGAAATGTTGAAAAGATGAAGAGGAAGGTGGAAGAGTCTTTTGTGTGGCACTTTTAAGACCAATCCACAATACTTTCACACCACCGAGTGCTTCAAAGTCTGCACTCTCAAAGTCTGTTTCCCGCCTTTTTAAACACTTAAACATCCGACCCCCAAACTCCTCTGAAGTAAACAACACTAACGGAACCGCGCCACTCAACAACTTCTAC
>PIJE02000395.1:70940-93440 GCA_002895965.2 Coryphaenoides rupestris | reverse complement strand
GCAGGAGGAGGAGGAGGAGGAGGAGGAGGAGGCGAAGGAAGAGGAGAAGGTGGAGGAGGGGGAGGAGGAGGAGGAGGAGAGGGGGACGCGAGGGCCGGCCCGACCACAATAGGAACGGGGAGAGCAGGGGGAGGGAGGCGACCCCCGCTGCAGGCACGCCAACGGGAAGGGAGGGCGACGGAGCAGGAAGAGTCGCCGTGGCAACGGTGGAGGAGGAGGAGGAGGAGAGGGAGGATGAGGAGGGCGGAATCACATGAGGCTGAGAATAAGGGTAAAAGAGGGGAGAAGGAAAAGAATACAGGGCCATGAGGAAAGGAACAAACGGAAAAGTGAGCAGGGAGGAGACATTTTAATCAAGGTTAGAAAACAGGAGGGTGTGAGTGGAGTGGAAAGGTTGGAGAAAAACACAAACAGCTAGCTTGAGGAGATCGGGCCAAGCTACAGCCAAGACAAGAGCCAGTATTGGGGCAGCAAAAGTAGGAAACAAAGTTTGCGAAATCAATCGTTTTTGTTGGATCAATGCATCGACATGCATTGAACCCGAGCTCCAATAGGGAAACGGATTATAGGAGCGACTGCCTACCGGCCCAATACTGACTGTATCGGAAAAGCTGCATGAAACAGCAATCGGTCAAAACCGCAAGACAAATCCGTTCAACAATGGGTCATTCCGGTACCAAGACATTGGAGGGGTCATCACGGGACAATTAGACATTTCGCATGTGGGGGCAGGCAGGCAAACTCCCATGCAACCACCAAGCCAATACGTTCCAGAAGTCTTAATCTAAGTCTAAACTGCGGACACCATCTCACACAAAGCACCACACCTGACACCATGCATTTTCTACAGAAACCTTCCTGTAGAGCCTTCTTGTTTTTATAGTTCATTTTATTTTCATCCGATGTTATGACGCCAATCTCTGCGGTTTTATTAACATTTGGGGGAGTCCTAATCGAGTTGAGGTTCCGTTGAGCCACACACACACACACACACACACACACACACACACACACACACACACACACACACCACACACACACACACACACACACACACACACACACACACACACACACACACACACACACACCTTGCACAGAGCGAGCTGGTAGAGCAGACAGAGGTGTTCTATACTAGGAGATGGACTGAGCTCACAGAACTACACACACACACACACACACACACACACACGAACAACAGCACAGCCAATTCACGCAACACACCACAAAATACATTCACCACATAGGTACACACACACAGATGATAACAGACACACACACACACACACACAAACCAAAACCCCAGACAGCATGCCGACGAGTTTGCCAGTAAAAGACAAAAACAGTACAAAGAGACAGACTCAAATTAGGAAGAATTGGTTAACAAAGATAAGGCATGCAAAACAAAACATGGCTGACGCTGAAGATAACACGCATGTGATTTTTATTTCTCTGCTTTTCTTCCACTTTCTTCCGCAAGGTATGTAAGTGAGTGAGTGCGCATTTACAATTGTGGTTGTCTGCAGCCAATAGGTGTTGGCTGTTTCATCCAGTTTCAGCCTCGATAAGCGGGGTCAGGACAAGCCGTGCATTCAAATGTTGTTGTTGTTTTTATTGTGTGTGTGTGTGTACACACCTCTACAGACATAAATGCAACACACACGCACAGACATGTCTGAAATCTGTTTGTGTGCCTTTACGCTTGAGGAACTAGTTTTGTGTTGTTGTTGTTGTTGTTGTTGTTGTTGTGTTAGTGTGTCTCTGTTACCTGTGCAGGTGAGTGGGAGGGGCTCTGGACTGAGGCGATGCTGCTGGGCTGACTTGGTGGAGCAACCTTCGATAGACAGAGAGGAGAGGAGAGAGAGAGCGGAAAGTGTTATAAACAACACAAATATGAACTCAGGCCTGGGCCTGTGTGGGCAGACAGAAAGAGCTGGAAAAAGAGAAGAGAAGAGGGCTTGGGGGCAAAAGGGGGAGATGAAGGAGAGAATAAAGAAAATATTTGGGGTATGAAAGTTGAAGTGTGGGGGTAACAGGGAGG
This sequence comes from Coryphaenoides rupestris, assembly GCA_002895965.2. Classification (NCBI taxonomy): domain Eukaryota; kingdom Metazoa; phylum Chordata; class Actinopteri; order Gadiformes; family Macrouridae; genus Coryphaenoides; species Coryphaenoides rupestris. Next base: position 91,399 of record PIJE02000395.1, on the reverse strand, counting down.
AGCCTGTGTGGTGTCTCGCTTGGGGAACCACCTGCTAACCACATTTAGCAATGGCAACCGCTTCAAAGATGGATCAATGTCTTCCATCCATTTCATATCAGTAAGATAAAAAAAATTGTTATTAATTGAGTTAAGGAGTTATTAGGTGCTGCCGACGGTGGAAGGGGAAAATCAAGAGGGGGAAGTAAAAGGGGGACTTTTTTGGGGGGAAAAATACATAAATACAAATACAATAATTGGCTGATGTTTCTACCTGAGTGGGAGGCATTGTGACACAGATCAGAGCGGGAGAGGAAGATTCATAGTGGGTGTGTGGTGGGGGGGATTAGTGTGAGTGTGTGTGTGTTTTGGGTGGCCGACTTAACCTGTGGTGCGCCGATTAGGCAATACACCACAGGATGTAGCCCCACCCACTCCAGACTCTAACTGGGCCAGGTGAGGCTGCAGCCCCACCCACCCCAGACTCTAACTGGGCCAGGTGAGGCTGTAGCCCCACCCACCCCAGACTCTAACTGGGCCAGATGAGGCTGCAGCCCCACCCACTCCAGACTAACTGGGCCAGATGAGACTGCAGCCCCACCCACTCCAGACTCTAACTGGGCCAGGTGAGACTGCAGCCCCACCCACCCGCCCAGACTCTAACTGGGCCAGATGAGGCTGCAGCCCCACCCACTCCAGACTCTAACTGGGCCAGGTGAGGCCAATTAAGCCAGCCAGCCACCAAACACACACACTCACACACCGTTCTGTGCAAAGAGCGCTTTCGTATTCATTAAGTATGCATTCAAACTCTGGCCGAATCCAGAAACGAACAATTGCTTGCCTGCTGATATGATTATGGTTATTATGAGACACGGTATAGCAGGCGAGGCTATAACACACACAACAACAACAACAACAATGGAGGTTAAACCATTTATAGTTTACCTGTTGCAGGTTTCCAGGGGCCGTCGGGTGGGCGGGGGCTGCAGCAGCCAGGGGGGGTCCGGTGGCAGACTGAGGGGTGGTGCAGGTGGGGGTCTGTGCTTGCTGCTACACACACACACACACAGAGATGTGGAGACAGGTGGTGCAGGTGGAGGTGGATGTGGAGGTAGAGGTCGAGGTCGAGGGGGGGAAAAAACAAAAACCCAATGAGAACACATCCGTGGCGTCCAGACAGTGAGACACTAAACTAAATTAAGTTAATAAGCGTGAAATATTGAGACGTTAAAACTCAGGGGTCTACATTTCTTTGCCTCCACGAGTTCACAAAACAGAAATGAATGGCGACTGGAAATCAGCCGTCCGCCGGGATCATGCATGCGTTAATAAAAGGCCGTTAACGGTTCGGGTACGAGTGCGAGCACAACGAGATTAGTCGATTGTGTGAGTCGGTACGTTTCCATGCAGCCGGAGACGAGTGCGGGTTATGTGATAAAGAAGGCGAAACAAGCAGAAGCTGCTCACTGTGGGGGGGCGAATTAAAACCACAGATCCCACCGACAAACCATTAATATTTGAAGTATTTCTGTCCTTTATATATCCTACAGTCTCCTAGCTGTGCAACGTCCCCTTGCGTTACGTTAGCATACATCTTTTCTTTTCTTTAGATTGCACCTTTCTATTGCTTATTGTGTTTTGCTTATTTTTTGTAATATATATTTTTTAAATGTTTAGCATTTTTGGGGGGGAATTTGTTCTGTGTTATTACTCTCTGTTTAGATCAGATTCTCTACTGATTCTCGTGCAGCATCTGTCTCCAGTATATGAGGTCCCGTGATAATTGGGGCTAGTAGTGCTAATCGTGCTAATGGCAGGTGTGGACAGTGGACGAACCGCTTGGAAGGCAGCCACGTGCCAGGATAATATTCGGTGTTCAGGCTAACACACTGTAGCAGCAGTGGTACTGGGAGCTCGATTGAGTATATCGGCACCAGATGGGACCGACCTGCACTTAATCGTCAACAACGCTAACAGAATGAGTGAAAGTCCTGAGGAAATGAAGGGCGAGGTAAATAAAAAATGAAATAAAACAAGAGTATAGAAAACAGAGTCCGGGAACTCGATTTTTAAAAGTAATGAATAGAAAGCAAAGACAAAGGCATTTTTTTTTGGGTTACAACGGAAATAAAAAAAAGGTGGTAGTATTGCAGGACGTCGCTGGTTTAATAGATGCCATCTGTGACCTTTGAACCCTTTGTGTTCAAAAGGCACAACGTCGGCGTACATGAGCGGCAAGAGAGAGTGGCTCCGAGCTTTTGGGGGTTTTTAAGCAACAAAAAAATACAAAACAAGACATCATCTGTGTTACGACAACACAGGTCCGACCCCCTTCACTTTTTTGTTGTATGTTTCTGTGCGTTTGTCCGCGCAAAATCAACAAAGTCCCTTAACTTAGCCACACTCATGATGAGGCCAAGTTAACTTAACAGCTTAACAAATAAAAAAGACTGTAGATCAAATTGATTTTACCTTCTAGAGAGAACTAAATGGCTAAAAATAGACTTTGTAATTTGCACAAGCATCGCGCTGCAGGTATCCGTGTTGTGCGTATACCTGCACAAACACACATTTGTCATATACCGAACATATATGAACATACACACAAATTTCTACTTACTGGTCGAAGGAAAAGTAAACAATACATTAGAAAACAATAAAGGTAAACAGAAGGGGGTCCAGTGGTGGCCCATTAGCTTCAAAAGTAGTTTTTTTTACGCCAGCGTGTGTCCCAGAATCTGCCTCAATGACTTCCTGTCCCCACTGATCGGAATGATTGATAGATGAATGCTTAGACCGCTGGCTCTTGTCGAGGTTGTACCACTCGTCAGCAGCCATTTTGGTTTTCCTTCAATTTAATTAGTCTTAAAATGAAATTAATTAATTAAAGGTCAGTAATTCCCCCTCCCGCCCAAATGAGACACACGCTGGTGCATAATCATTTTGAAGAAGATAAAATAAAAAAAATAAAAGCACATAACGTTGACTTGAATGGAAAAAAAAGGACAAAAAGTTGGGACTACAATGGAGGTGTACAACAATAGCAACAGGTATGAGAAGTCCCGCCCCCCACGAGTCAGATCACTACTCAACATTCTCTCTGTTACTTTTCAGGGGATTGGCGACCAAGTCTACAATTACGATTGTTTTAAAAGGTTTGATAAGGTTTGATAAAGATTTGGATAAATGTAATCGCTCCAGGCTAAAAAGTAACTGAATAAAAGCAGGTCATTGACTCGAGGGGGGGTATAATCGGGGGCACAGGGCTTAGTACCAGAGTGGGGTTAGAAGCCTGCATGGCCAGCAATGACTCATGGTATGTCATGTCGGGCTGGGCCGGCAGCACGCCCCCATGGCGGGCCCAGGCGCCCTGGATGAGGGGCCCCAGCGGCGTGGACGCCGCGCCCCCTGGCGGGAGCTCGGAGGTGGGTGTGAGGAGCAGGAAGCTCTGCTTGGAGGGCGGGTGTCCCTGGAGCTCTGGTCGTAGCCCCTGGTGCTGGTTGTAGAGGCCGCCCCCCGCCGCCAAGGATGGCTGGGGGATGGACTGGGCGGCAGAGGAGGTGGAGGTGGAGTCGGGTGCGGGGAGAGGCGGCGGTGGGGGCGACTGGAACTCCCCGGCGTCGGAGGAGGCTACCGAGTCGCTGGACGGCTCGGGGCTCTTGTCCCGGGCGTTGGCTCCTCCTCCTCCTCCACCTCCGCCGCACCCATGGTGCAGGAGCAGGCTCCCCGGGGGCAAGGGGAGCTCCGGGCTGACGTAGGCATACAGCTCCTCAGTGACGGGCTGCAGGCGGCCGTAGGACCCTGAGCTGCCCGAGCCGGAGCCCGCGCTCTCCTCTAGCTGGAGGTCCATGGAGCTGCGGCGAGCCCGGTACAGTCTGGACGCCAGGAGGCCCGGGTCGCCCCCGGTGGCGGCTGCTGCAGCTGCGGCGGCGGCCAAGTGGTACTCAAACACACTCCCGGGGGGAGGCAGGGCCTCGCTCATCACCGGGGGAGCGGAGAGCGGGAATGGTGCGGGAGGGGGGTGCGGAGGCTGATAGCAGCCCTCCGACGAGGCAGGCACAAAGGTGGCGGCGTTGAGGGGGGGCAGAGGCTGCGGGATGGGGCTGTGGGCACCCATCCTCTGCATCATGTGGGGGTGCAGAAAGGCGGCGGCTGGGGGGGGAGGGGGAGGGGTCGCGCAGACGGGATCGTAGCCCATGCAAGCTGCCGCCGCTGCCGCCGCTTGCATCTGCTGGTGGAAGCTCAGGTGGCTGAGCTGGTTGGCGGACAGCTGGTAGCCTCCGTAAGCCATGGTGGCCTCGTAGTGGTCCAGCAGCGCCGCCTGGTTCAGGCTCAGCCGCCGCATCACCTCCTCCTGCTCCGCGCGGACGTCCTTGTAGCCGTAGAGGCCGGGGTCCGACTGCACCGGGTGGTGGTGATGGTGGTGGTGGTGCAGGGGATCCACCCGGGTCGCGAACCCGGGGTTGACCATGAAGAGTGAGGAAGAGGGCGGTTCCGCGGCCACGCAGGCCTCCATGCCCGGGAAGGGGTGCAGACTGCTGCCGTAGCGCGGGTACGCGGGCTGCTGGAAGTGGCAGGTGTGGGCCTCCAGGATGGACGTGCTCTTGCGCCGCTGCGTGTTGTAGGCCTTCGGGGGCCCCATGGGCGGCGGGGAGAAGGAGACGGGGCGCTCGGGGATGGAGGGGAAGAAGTACGTGGGCGGCTCGGGGAGGGAGGGGCCGCCCCCTCCTCCTCCTCCACCTCCGACTCCTCCTCCTCCGGCTCCTCCTCCTCCGCCTGCCGTGACTCCGCCTCCTCCTCCTCCGCAGTAGTGGTGCTGCATTGACGGCTGCTGTGACGACATACATGGGATTTAAAGGAGAGAGAGTGAGGCAGAGAGAAAGCCACAGACGTCGGCCATTTAACACGAGAAAACAGCGAGAGAGCGAGAGATTCCAACACAGTCAAGAAGAAGTCAAACGCACATGTTTCTCCTACTCGATAAATAAATAAAAGTATTGATGAGGTCTGCAGCTGTAGATTGAGAAGGAACGATGAGAAGACGCACATACATATATAGAGTAGAACAGACAGAGAGACAGACGGACAGACAGACAGACAGACAGACCAAAGCACAGGCTGACAGAACAAACAGACAGACAGACTGACAGGACCCAGGGACAGAGACAGCCAGCCGGCAGGGAGACCAGGATATTAAATACAGAGACTCACATGGCTCACGTCACGAGGACAACAAATAAAACGTATTTATCTGCTAATTATTGCATATTACAACTATGCAAGCCATGGGATATTAATAACAATGGCGGAAAGAAAGGATGTTTGATATGTGTCTGCAGACTTACTTTGTAGTGTTTTGTTTGGTGTTTTTTTTACTTTTGACTTGCCAAAAAATACATCAATCCATTTTTTTAACTGGGGTGGTACATGTACACAAACTACGAACAACAACTACTCCAGATGATACAGTAACATCAGATAGCTGTGCTTCTTGTCCTGCGAGTTGGGTGTATTTGCCACGACAATGAGGGGACAATGAGGGGTTGTTTAAGTGTCCCAAGAGAATACTGTATATGGAATGGGATATAAAAAAATATATACTATAACACGTTTTTCATTGTCCTCATGAGGAATAGAAGCGACTCGCAAAGCGCCAGGCTAAGGGTCTGCCTATGGATCTGTATTTAATGGGAAGCAGGGATGGTGGAGGTTTACGCACGCAGAGGAGATCGAAAAGAGGGGGAGAACTGGGATTCACACACAAATGTCTGTGATGAACCCACACACACATAGGCTGCAGGAGCTAGTACCCACCCTTTGAGTTGACAATCTCGCTTTGCTGAATCTACATACAGGAAAATAATAGGCAAAAACTAATCTAAAATCATATTCCTCATCTCAGTAAGCTGAATGATTTATGGGGTAATTTATGGGGTTCGATTTAGTTTGGTTAGACTTGAAGGGAAAAACAACCGCATTGCACCATGTAGAATATACAAGAGTGCATCAAATTAAAGGCTATTTATTGAATGTGTGGGCAGTTGATGACTACGCTCACAAATCAGTGCCAGATACAAACAGGAGTGAGTCTGGGCTAAATGAACAATGCACCTTATGTTACCATTCACATAAAACATGCATGTTTTTTTTTGCATTGATTATTATCCTTGTGTGATTTGTTTTGTTGATTTACTAAACTATTCATGATTGAGTGCCGCTGCATTAATTATTAAATGATTCATGACAAAGAGACTTGGAGGCTTATTCGCAAATGACGTCATGTTGCCAATTTCGCGAGCATCTCTCTCCGGCATTAAAACCAGGCGCTAGAATTTAGGCAGACTCAGTCATTAGATCAGATGCTATCCTAATGCGCTCCATTACAGCCCACCGGTAATTGAAGCTGAGTGCAAAATATAACCATATGGTGTGGCTAGAAGCTCCTGACTGCACAGCCTGTCCCTCACAGAGCTCTTTTCTCTCTCTCTCTCTCCCCGTTAAACTCTACACATCCCTGGTTCCCGCCACAACCATGGCCCTCCTGGTGGGGGGGGGGGGTTTCGGGGGGGAGGGGGGCGTGACCTACGGAGGGGGTGGAGAAGACGGCGGGGAGGCTGGCCCTTCGCTGCCGGGCCCTGGGGGTCGGAGCGGCGCTGGGGACGGCGTGGAGGGGCAGCACCGCCTCCAGGGCCGTGGAGAGGCGGCCCGCGAACGTGTCCCGCTCCCAGTCCCCGGGGAGCGAGGCGCGTAAGGAGCAGGAGAGGTCAGGAGGAGGGTGGATGGCGGCTTTGGGGGCGCGGCCAGGTGCAAGGGGACGTGGGGGAAGGAGGCGTAGGAGGAGGAGTAGGAGGAGGAGGAGGAGGGGACGCAAACCGACATGCTACGGCCTCGCCGACGGTGGGAGACGGGCTGCAGGCGGGAGGGGGAGGAAGGGGGAGTGAGAAACAAACAAGCACACGCTAAATACAAAAACAAACGAGTCAAACAAGGGATAAAGACAAATTAGCTGTAAAACTATATCACAATCAACACAAGAACAAAAAAGAAATGACAACATATTGTAGGGTCGTACAAAATACAAACAAAACCAAATAACCACAGCACTAACTGAAAGGGATTAATACAATCTAATATATAATATTCAATATTATATTTACAAAAATCCATGGTGATTAAGAAGCTTGAGAAGATTGAGACGAATTTTTTTTAGAAGACAGCTTTGCTAGAGCAGCACTAAGGTTACAGCTATCAATTAAAATCTTTGCATTGAGGATTAATAATTGATTATTGACCAGTGAGTGTTGATTATTGGGTACTTTGAGTGTCAATGAAGCCAATCAACATTGTGAGGACATTGGGGTGACAACGTCGAAAAACAACAACAACCAATAAACAAACAAAACTACATAATAGACTCCATGCTATCAAAATTATCCCCCAGACATTTTATCTCATTTACTTCAATGAAATTTGTGCAGGTAAATTAGATATCTCTGCACTAAATATTATATTAATAGATACAATTCATGAATTGTGCATAGAACCAGTAAAAGTACACCTGTTTACAGTATTTAATTAATTAAGTCATTTAGAAGGGCTTTTGAAAATAGAATGAATGGAGATAATTGTTGTAGCTTGAAAAACATCCAGTTATAAATGCAAAAAATAAAGACAAAAATACTCCACAGCACGGTATATCAAACATACAATACAACAGATACAACACAATTTAACCAATGACGATAACAAGAACGATAAAAACAAAAAAAAACACGGAGTCCACCAATGGGGTCCGTGTGGAAAAAACTACAAAATACAAACAATAAATTAATAAACAAATATATAGAACATAAATAACCATCGAGGAGGGGGAGAGGGGTTAAAGATGCTCATTTTAAATCAAAACAGGATGAATTTGGGGTACCAGAATATGGACAGGAAGAGGACAATTTGGAGAGATGGAGGATGCTGGGATGCTGAGAAGAGAACCACTCACACACACATGAGGTGAAACAGGACCAACGCTAACACAGTCAAAGTCGGTGTAAGATGACCAAAACGAAAGGATAGGTAGCCATTGGACTAGCTAGCGAGCCATCTAACTATTTAAACTTCCCAAAATGGCTAATAAAATGATCTGTTGAGTGTAAGATTGGCTGGCTTTGATAAATGGACCCATCAAGAGCTTATTGAGGGGTTGGTTACTTGATTAAACCCTCCTAACTACCGGACCGCTGAGGAGGACAGGAGTGGGATTTTAGCAATGATTAACTGATGGGATAAATGTAAATACCTTTAGGCGTATTCCTCTTCATCCGACCTTCAGACGCACAATCACAATCACCGGCATGCAGCAAATGTACAAAAAACTCCACTGCCCACTGCAGTGCTAGCCTAGACGTCCAAGCGGTTTCACGTGTCGCCAAACCGTCATGCAACATGCGTCCACCCCCCTGGACCACCCCCCCCCCCCCGTTCTCAATTGCATATTGGAATATAAAAATGAAAAAAACATTTTTTAAAGGAGACCACCAGGTGTGAGCGTGATTAGCCCTTCCGAACGGTTTCAAGAACACCGGTTTTTGACATCACAAGTGGGAGTGTCCACCCAGATGTATGCTGGATAGATCAGCCTAGTGGACCAGTGGACTGTAGCAACTGGTAGGCTGATCTATCCACCACACATCTGGGTGGACAACACAAAAAACTGGTTTTTGAAACCGCTCGGAATGGCCGATCACGCTCACACCCGGCGGTATAATATGAGTGCTTTAATTCAACACGAGAGCGTTTCTCGTCACATTTTGATGAGGTCATCACCGCTGTCGCCGCACTCACCATTTGCTGCAGCGGCTGGGGGTAGCCTGGGTGCTGCTGCTGGGAGGAGGAGGGGGTGGAGGGGTAAGGGCTCTGGGGCTGAAGGGGCTGGAGGGGCGGGTGCTGCTGCTGCTGCTGCTGCTGCTGGGGGGAGGACATGTTGAGCTGAGCCGCCGGGTGGTGGGGGTGGGGATGGGGGCTCTCGGAGGAGAAGAGGGCGGAGCCCAGGCCGCTGTCCCCTCCCGCCGTTTCCGCTGAGAGAGAGGGCAAGATGGCGGGTTACAAAATAGTGCAAAGGTGAGAGGTAAAGGAAGAGGACTGTGTTTGTTAAAGGAGACATATTTATCTCACATGTGAGCGACAGGCTGTTCTGTTGATAGAGAAGACGGTGCTGCTGGTCTGCCTCCATCTCCTCCGCCTCAAGCTGAACACAGACCACAGCAACACAACACAACACAACGACTCAGGTCTCAATACACACACACACACACACACACACATACTCCACTGAGCAGCCGCCCTCCATCTACCACAGTTCACACCCAGAAATATACAAATATATAGAAGATATTGACCGAAGAAACGTCTACATGCAATTGGGGGTTGTCACTGTAGAATCTGTTGAATCAAACAATGTTGGACCGAACACACTGGACCGTGGAATCATGGAATTGTTAAAGCATTTCTCCACTGAAGTAGAAGATAACACAAAAGAAAGATCACACTAAATCTAAAAATAACAATTTGTGACTAATCTTAAAAAACTACTTTATCCTTCCTGTTTTTCCGTTCCTTACTAAATCTGACCGACTAGGAGGTGTAGCCGCATAGCAGGGAGAGCAACCAGACTTGCTGCCCTCCCTCCTCCTCCTCCTCCTCCTCCTCCTCCTCCTTCACCTCCTCCTTCACATCCTCCTTCACATCCTCCTCCTCCTCCTCTAGCACGGACCTGTTTGTGCGGCGGGGGCTTCTGGGCCTCCTGCTGCTGCTGCTGCTGCTGCTGCTGTTGTAGGACCTCCTGCAGTCGCCTCTTCTCCTGCTCCTCCCGGACCAGCCGCCTCTGCTCCCGTTTCCTGCGGATCAGCGACACGCGGTCCTTGATGGCTTTGGCCATGGTCTTGTGGTCGCCCTCGGCAACGTAGCCGGACTCCACCTGGGGAGAGAGAGCGGGAAATCACCACATGCAATTATTATTCAATCTGATCACGTCTCGTCCTTGTTCTCCAAGGGGAACATCTTGATTGTCTTATTATCATGTATTTAGTACGGGGCGATACGGAAAAAGGAATGATCTTTACACAATACATATCACGATCTGCTTATGAATTATGAGACATACCATTCTAAACGTTCTAACTCTGGTTTGTTACATTGAAGTTTTAAATGTACATTTTTGAAATAAATGTATTCATTTAATTTGTATAAAAGTATAAAAATGTGCAATGGACTGGAGCGAATTGTGCAATTGTCTGGAAGATGAGGAAGGAAACATTGCAATAAAGTGAGAAAAAAAAAAGAAGTATACGGAAATGGAAAGTGCGGTATCGGACTGAAACTAGTTCTCCCCCCCCCATCTCGCTCGAACCCCGTCTCAAACCTTGTATTTAATTGTTTTAAGGACATATCTTCTCATAAAAATCGTAATTCATTTACACTCTAAAACAGAGTACCACGAGAAGTCGATAACTTCATCTGCTTTTAATGATGGTACAACCCCCCCATTCAAAGACGTCAGAAACCTTTTGCTGAGCGCTTGTTGATCCTACATTTTTTATATTGCCTTGTTGTTGATATTGATATTATTTATGATGATTAGATTGCCTGCCCACTGGGAAATGAATTATACCCTTTAGGCCAATTCGTCCCTCTTGACGTGTTTCGATGTCGTCCGTCTGTCTCGTAATGCAATAACAGCGGTGGCATCAACGTCTGTGTCTGGTTTATGACCTCTCAGGAGGTGACAGAGTTCGCTCACCGGTGGTGTCCAGTGGTTTCCCTTATTGAGTGTGACCCACATGCCATAAAGCCCAATTCATACTCTCCACGCCCGCGTGACCGCAGTAACATACCATCTCGTCATTCATTCACCCCATGACTGCAAGGGCATCCGTGAACAGCAAATGTGTGACCATTAGGACCTTGGGCGCACAAGTTAAAGTAGTTAAAGTAATAATCTCGAAGATTTACCTGTAAATAAATTGCATAAGTTGGATCAATTGGATGCAATTACCACTTTTCACCATAGGTGTTGCCAAAGTGCACGAAATCGGAAATCAGATTACCACTTTAAAACGAAGCAGAAATGTACTTTATTTATAAAATTACTTTTTTTGTTGTTGTCGTCGTAATAGCGAAATTTTCTTTCTGAATGTGCATAACTCGTCTTCTTCTACTTATACTCTACCTTTTTTTATGGCAATGGGCACAACAATGTTATTACGGTGCACTAGCGGCACCAACTTGCATGGAGTGTGATATATACGATTGTAGTATGACCGGAGGTGCCGGTCGACTGGCACACTGCGCTAACAGCACAGCGGGTAAAAGCATGTTGGAGCCTTTAGGACCTGGATCAGGCTTCTTCGTCGGTATATCAATGCACCATCATCATCATCATCATCATCATCATCATCATCACCGCCACTCCCACCAAGCACCCCGCTTTCGGAATGTACCATTTCCTGAGCCACATCCTCGGGGACGTCCTTGTTCAGGTCGAAGGAGAACTCGATGGCTTCGTTGTCCTTGTACTTGCCTGAAAACAATTTAAAAACGTTGCGGTTTACTTTACGACCCGCAAACACCATCGGCTCAGAGCGACAAAAATGGAATGTAAATTCTCCTCTTTTCCATATACACACACACACACACACACACACACACACACACAAAGCCACATTCCGAGACCACGTTGTACACAAGTGCAGCCCTGTTGTAAACAAACACAGAACGATCATCATCGAGTCACCAGTTCCCGTGGGAAACCTCCTGTGATCATGTGACCTCGCACCTGTATAAGGAAGTCCTTTGTCCTCGTTCAAAATCACTCACAGCCGACGGTACTCGAGCAAAAAGCCAAAGAACAACAAAAAACTACGGCAAATCTTACGAAAATCTAAATCGCAATCATAATAACGATATTAATATTAATGAATTCGATTCTACTTTTAAATGATAACGGATGACAGGAAGAGAAAAGGTGAGCCCCTTGCCTTTGAGTTTCTTGACGTCCTCGATCCTGAGCCAGAGTTTGATGGCGATCATCTCCCCGTCGTCCTCTTCCGCCAGCTCCACCCGCACGCCTGTCTCCTCCTGGAAGAAGGCGTGGTTCAGCAGGATCTTAATGGCGTACCTGCGGAGAGAGAGAGAGAGACAGAGAGAGAGAGACACACACTTGGCTTTGATCCAGGTGGCTAATATGGAAGATGAGGTTTTTCATTTTGACTCTGGTATTTTTAATTTTTTAGACAGGGGGCACACATCACATGATCATCACACACACACACACACACCACACACACACACACACACACACACACACACACACACACACACACAACACACACACACACACACACACACACACACACACACACACACGCTCACACCAGACGTGATTGGCTCCCTCAGCTCATTGCTTTGCACATGATAAGCATGATCTACTGAATCCTCTTTTTTGTGTGTGCGCGCGTGTGTGTGTGTGTGTGTGTGTGTGTATTCACATAATGTGTTTACTATGCCTTAACTGTTGCTCTTGCTCTTAACAGCGTTTATAAGCCATATAAAGGCTTATAAAAGCATTTATAAGTCCCTTGAACTTATTATTTTGATTGAATACAAGGCAGGAAAGGTATGAAAGTGGCTGAAAAAAGTACCACAGGCACATTCTCTGTCTATCTAGCAAATAGTGTGAGTGTGTGTGTGTGTGTGTGTGTGTGTGTGTGTGTGTGTGTGTGTGTGTGTGTGTGTGTGTGTGTGTGTGTGTGTGTGTGCGCGTGTGTGTGTGTCTCACCTCTCGTCCTTGTTCTGTCTGATGCAGCCCTCGATAATCTCCTTCACCTCAGGAATGGCGACCTTGTCAAAGCTAGCAGGCTTCACTCCCTGCACACACACACGCACACACACACACACACACACACACACACACACACACACACACACACACACACACACAAGATAACTATACCAGGTTGGTCTATTGGTTGTTTTAGCAACAAACAATACATAGGTTCACGTTTGGTTCAATTGACTCTTCTCATCCTTGGTCATATAGACAGCGATGTACATTTGAACAGCCTAACAAACTAAATAAGAAACACTTCCACTTTTTTCAAACACTCTTTCAAGGAGACTTTCAAGGCAGACTGATCAAATCCACAGCGTCGGGGGGAGACTGTAGCTACATCAGCGTCAACCAAGACACAGAGACGGGGACAGAGACAGTTGGGGGAGACAGCGCCAGAGCGACACGCCACCATGTTTTGTTAAGGCAAACGCCTTAAGTCCAAATTACATAAAATATGGCACAAGAATCACACTTCGACATGAACACATGTCGCCAAGATATAGATTTAATCATAACAAACATTGTTTTTCAAATAAATGTCAATGTTTCCTTTGAAAGTCTTTTAATTGGCACAGGGAACGGTACAAACTTGGCTCATTAGGTTTGCTAATTAAAAGGTGCAGAGATGGTCTTTCTAGCCTTGATTTTGTGCATGCGGCCGATTAATTTCAAATGGAAAAACAACGTTTCCGCACTCAATATGCAATCATCAATGCTTCAATGAATTCAAAAGCTCTAAATCAGACGTTAAACATGCGGAATAAACTGATCACAGGACGGATTTTTCTCAACATCAATGACAAAATAATCCATATCACAAAGGCAACGAACAATTCAAGAAACTTTGGAACTGCAATTGGTAAAAGAATTTGACCAGAAAGAGATTACCCGACTTGCCAACTGACTGAGCAGATCTATATACTATATATATATATATACTGTATATAATCAGGATGCACTTGTAATACGGACACTCTGTCTCTCTGTAATGCGTCTGGGCCGATTTTCTGCTGGATCAATCAACGATATGACTTCCTGTCTGACCTGACCGAGTGGCCCGGGTGGATAATCTGTAATGTTCCACACAGACCCAGAGACAGAGATAGATTAAGAGAGAGAGAGAGAGAGAGAGAGAGAGAGAGAGAGAGAGAGAGAGAGAGAGAGAGAGAGAGAGAGAGAGAGAGAGAGAGAGAGAGAGAGAGAGAGAGAGAGAGAGAGAGAGACACAGAAAGAGAGAAAGAGAAAGAGAGAGAGAGAGAGAGAGAGAGAGACACACACATAACAGACAGACTACTCTAAACTCCAGAGCGTCAGAATGAAATCATCAAATACATGAAAAATGCATGATTTAATAAGTGGATTGTTAAGGTAATGCACTCGAGTCGAAATCCCTCACTGTGTGTGTAGAATGAGGAATGAAAGTGTGCGTGTGTGCATGCACGTGTGTGTGTGTGTGTGTGTGTGTGAAGAAGAAGAAGAAGAAGAAGAAGATCTTTATTAGTCCACACACACATAGTGGTCACACAACACACAGCGGGAAGTGGCGGCCGCCAAACACACACACGCGCATGCAGGGAAATTTGTCTTCTGCATTTGACCCATCCTGCTGCCCCTCCAGGGGCAGCCAGGAGCAGTTTTTACGTCCACATCTTGGTCAGGGATGTGGACAGGAGAGGAGATCTTCACATGTTTTTAATTGGGGTTCTTTTACTCCGTAAGGAGACCCCGCGGGGCACGGGGAGAACATGCAAACTCCACACAGAAAGGCCAGGAGATCACCCACCTGGGCACCCCACAGTATGCAAGCACTGTGCCACCGTGCCCCCCACGGTGTGTGCAAGGACATTGGACAGCAGGAGAGGAAGAGACTGTGTGAAATGTGAATAATTAAGACTTGCATAGTTGCGGTGGGAGATCCAAGCATGGATTATCTGTACAGATAACGGGGACTTGGCAGGCAACAAGAGACCGGATTTCTCGTAAGCCCATCCAGTCTATTATGCCTGACTCTGTCCCCGGGGGAGGAGAGACAGCTGTGTGTGTATGTGTGTGTATGTGTGTGTGTCTGTGAGTGTGTATTTATGTGTGCGTGTGTGTGTATTTGTGCGTGCGTGTGTGCGCGTGTGTGTGCACGCACATGGGGTGATGACATCAGCAGGATTCAGCATACAACACTGTCTGATGGCATCTGTCAGTTGTCTGGGTCTCTCTCCGTCTCCCTGTCTCCCTCTCTGTCTGTCTGTCTCTCAGTCTCCCTCTCTGTCTGTCTCTCAGTCTCCCTGTCTCCATCTCTGTCTGTCTCTCAGTCTCCCTGTCTCCCTCTCTGTCTGTCTCTCTATTATAATCCATGTAACCATGCTAGGCGTTATGGGGAGGAGCTACAGAAAGACCAGCCAACCAAAGAGGGCAAAGATGGACGAGCGACAAGTCACACACGCACTGAATGCCCCGGAAAACCTGCAAAAAAACAACCTAATGCAATAACTTTATAGTATTATGGTATTAGGGCAATTAGGTATTGGTGTTAGGGCAGATGCAGGACTTACACTGGTGACCCGCCGGTAGATCTGGGCCGCGTTCTGGCACTCGGAGTAGGGGTACTCGGAGGTGGCCATCTCCAGCATGCACATGCCGAAGGCGTAGACGTCCACCGACTCGTCGTACTTCTCCTCGTACATCTCGGGAGCCATGAACTCTGGCGTGCCTGGAGGGAGAGAGAGACAGGAGGGAGAGGGAGAGAGAGACAGGAGGGAGAGAGAGAGAGAGAGGGAGAGAGACAGGAGGGAGATAGACAGGAGGGAGAGAGAGGGAGAGAGAGGGAGAGAGAGACAGGAGGGAGAGGGAGAGAGAGACAGGAGGGAGAGAGAGAGAGAGGGAGAGAGACAGGAGGGAGAGAGGGAGAGAGGGAGTCAGTGGCATGGTTTGGGAGAGTCATTTGGGGGTGGTTTAATTGGATTTCATGACACACGGAAGTTAAGGTATAAAAATGATGTGATATAGATTGCAATATCAATCGAACGATTTATGTCTTTTAAACAACTTCCCTGCTTCATTCCTGCTCATCTTACCAAACCCCAAATAAACTCCTCAAAAAAAGTTTGGAAATTTCGGTCGTCAACGTAATTATTCCTCCCCTTTAATAATACCAATTGGTATTGTATTTTATATCGTTGGAAAGCCTGATTAGTCACCTTTACAACGAGGTACAACTTGTAAGGATCATGCATTCGTGGAATGAGCAACACAGCTAACTGTGTGGGTAGCGGCCCAAAGAAATGTGCCAAAATCCCCTGCAATATTCTTCTGTTGGTATTCACTCTCGTTTTGAGTTGCTTGGTGGATTGGATGATTGCACTCACCCACAGTAATAAGGAATAAACAACACATATTGGCCATTCCACTTTATTCATTTTACACTGTCAGGGACCTCAGTAGCGTGTGGAAGATCCTTACGCAGTCACAACAGCTTGGCACCTCCTCCTCATGCTGGTCACTAGCCTGGTCACACACCGCTGTGGGATGGCATCCCATTCCTCAAACAGGATTTGCCGCAAGTCAGCCAACATGGTTGCGTTGGTCACTCTGGTACGTACAGCACGCCCAAGCTGATCCCACAAGTGTTCAATTGGGTTGAGGTCTGGACTCACGGCAGGCCATTCCATCCTCTCCACTCCCAAATTCTGGAGGTACTCTGTGATGATCCTGGCTCTGTGGGGGCGAGCGTTGTCATCCTGGAGGATGGAGTTAGGTCCCAGATTCTGGAGATATGGGATCGCCACTGGCTCCAGAATCTCATTCCGATATCTCACTGCAGTGAGATTGCCTTCAATGATGACAAGTTCTGTTTTGCCTGTGAGAGAGATACCGCCCCACACCATGACACTGCCCCCATTGAAAGGTGTCACGCGATCTGTGCAGCAATCTGCATAGCGTTCTCATGCCGTCTCCATACTTTGATCCTGCCATCCAGCTTCCGCAGACAGAACCTTGATTCATCACTGAACATGACGCTGCCCCACATTCTTAGGTTCCACTGTCGGTGCTGTCGAAAACCAGCGCAAACGGGTCTGACTGTGAAGGGCAGTCATTGCAGGCTTCCTGGCAGCCTTATAAGCACGAAGACCAGCCTGTTCCTCACCGTCTGATCAGAGATCTGTCTGTGGTACCGTTGTGCAAATCTTGCCTGTAAATCTCTGGAAGAAAGCCTACGGTTCCTCAGTGAAGCAAGGGTGAGGAGGGGTGTTGTCTTCCTGGGACGGCCACTTCGTGGTCTGTCTTTGACCTCACCAGTCCCACGGACCTTGGTCCTAAGTTTGGAAATGGTACCAGGGCTGACACCAAATAATGCTGCCACTCTGCGTACCGGAACACCAGCTTCCACTTGCCCTATTGCACGGGCCTTATCCTGAAGGGACAAACGTGGCATGTTTATGCTTGGAGCACAAACAAACTCAACAAAGTTGCAGGACCCATGCACACAAGTGCTGTCAATTAGGTGCCAATCAGGTGCCAGACACACACCTGTGACTGGCATACACCTGCCAGCACTTGAAGCTCAAAACGAGAGTGAATACCAACAGAAGAATATTGCAGGGGATTTTGGCACATTGTTTTGGGCCTCTACCCACACGGTTAGCTGTGTTGCTCATTCCACGAATGCATGATCCTTACAAGTTGTACCTCGTTGTAAAGGTGACTAATCAGGCTTTCCAACGATATAAAATACAATACCAATTGGTATTATTAAAGGGGAGGAATAATCGACCGAAATAACGTTTCTGAACTTTTTTTGAGGAGTTTATATAGTCTCCAAATTTAAAATAATCTAAGAACCCATTTGTATTTTCAAAACATGTCTTTGTGCATGTCGTCAGCTAGCATAAATGTTGCACATATTCCGTTGACAACGGTGACACCACAGACTTTATGAAACACCATCTTTAGCCTCGTATACGAGATGTTTTCAGCCCCCCCCCCCCCCCCCCCGTGATGGTTGATGGTGACGGTGGGCTCTCCAGACACCCCCTGGGGAACCAGCGATAGAATGTGCAGAACTAGTAGTTTGGACTACAGGTCCCCTGGGGGGTCCCGGGCTGTTTCTTAGTAAGAGCTACCCTAATAGCTTTCATATGGAGCAACTGGTTGCTCTGGCAACGGCAGGAAAAGGTGATTTTTTTTAACATTCCTGCCGAGCGTTCAGGCCTCATACCTCATACAATCCTGTCGGCACACTTAAGCCACGGGGGACCATGTTGACGGCAAAATTACCGGTCACAAGTTCGCTGCGACATGTTCATGACTTTACACATGTTACGTACAGTATGTGCACATATGTACAGTTTGCCTAATGTTTCCCTATGATGTGAGCGCCTGTTTCACTTGACTGACTCACTGACGTGAGACCGATGGACAGACAAGGCCGTCTGACTGACTTGCTGACTAACTTGCCCGCGAGGGACGTTACCATAGGGGGTTGCTTTAGAAGCAGTTTAGATTTATTTGCGTGTGTACCCCAGACGCTAAACCTCTACAGTATAACGCACTCACTCTCTCCTGCTGCCTCATAAACGGAGCCCTATGCATGCATTCCATAGCCCTACTATACATGCTGCTAGCCCTGGAACCACGGAGTGTGTGTGTGTGTGTGTGTGTGTGTGTGTGTGTGTGTGTGTGTGTGTGTGTGTGTGTGTGTGTGTGTGTGTGTGTGTGTGTGTGTGTATGTCTGTGTGCATTTGTACAGTTGAGTAAAAGTGACAGAGGGAGAGTTGTTGAACCACAAAGCACCTTTTAAATATTTTTTTTGCATTTTTTAAAGTTGTTATTTTCTGTTTAATGTTCAATATTGTGCACCAATTTCACAAAAGCACATTCCTTGTTTGTAAAAACTATAGCAATAAACCTGATTCTGATTCTGAAGAGACAAACATTAGAGACAAATAGAGGGACAGAGATGGCGAGATAAATAGTATTTTAAATTCCGGTATTGGGGCAGAATTTGTGTGGGGGGGGGGGGGGGGGGGCATGCATGCAACCAGGTGAATATCTGGGTCATTATCATGATGATCATCACCATTATCATGATCATGACCATCACCACCCTGCTCTTCCTCCTCCTACCTATCACGCTCTTGGCGAAGGAGGCCCTCTTCAGCGTGGCGAGGCCCAGGTCGCCGATCTTCACCGAGCCGGTGGGGCCGGTGATGAAGATGTTGTCGCACTTGAGGTCACGGTGGATGATGGGCGGCGTGCGCGTGTGCAGGAAGTGCAGGCCCTTGAGGATCTGGCGACACCACGAGCGCAGAACCTTGATCTTCATCACCTTGAAGCGCTTCAGGTAGCTGAGGATCAACAGAATGAACAGGTGAGCAGAAACCAGTGTGTGTTACTACTTACTGTAGATGGCTTGTAGAGGAAGTGTGTATTCCTCAGAGCCATGAAGACACAGACAGAAGCCACATGTGCTAAAAATTACCATGACTTTGTTATTTAGGATCACTGTAGATCAGTGGATCCCAAAATTTTCTTGTCAGCCATTGAGCCACAAATCATGTCCTCAATGTATCTAAGCTGTGAAAATACGTTTAATGTTTAATGTTATGCATCAATCCACAAAAGCACATTTCCTTGTCTGTGAAAAGTACTTGCCAATAAACCCGTTTCTGATTGTGATTATGTGCCTCACCAACTTGTAGAGCAAAAAACTCATTCTTAGTTTTTTGACAGAATTGATAGTGACGCTGTTGCACAATTTGTTTGTTTGTCATAGCATTAAATCGACACACGGTTGGCACACACTGATACACGGAGTGTCAACATTTCAGAGGTGCGTGACAATGAGAAAAATTCCCGTACTCACCGCGAGGACCGCCCGGCGACTATGTAATAATTTGGCACTTCATTGTATTTACAGCCCTGGCGTGCGTGCAATTGTTCGTTCCGCCTGTACCTGGTTTTTATACCTCACTGAAATTTATTCAATTATCCATCCCATCTCCCCCCTTTGGGAAACACCGCTACAGACAAACGTGTGCAACGTTTTATTAGCAACGACATGCAGTGTATTTGCGTTCGCCATTACGAATCCCACGGACGGTCGCTGCTGCTGCTGTGTCTGCTTCATGTTAGCCACGTTACATAACAGTTAGAGGGTCATAAAGGTGGGCCGTGCCATAAATTAGCTTTGGAGATTGTAAACGAAGCCTCCCTCACCATTAAAGTGATTGACAGGGGCTGTTTCCAACCCGAGGGGGTTTGCGGAGTGGAGAGCGTTAAATCTTAGCACTTGTGCGCTTGTCAAAAGGAAGCACAGAGCTGTATTTCCTGTCGTACCAGTTTCCTGCTGTCGGTGTGTTACGGTTGGCGTATGCACAAGCACATACGCTATTAGCTTGCTCTTGCGCGTGCGTGTCTGTGTGCGTGCTGAAACTGTGCCGACGATGATAGCATGCCAGCGTTTGCAGGTTTTCGTGTCCGCATGACTGCATCCACAAACTATTTTTTTATGACAGCAGGTGAGTCTTGGGTTTTGGCAGGTGAGACGCGGGAGTATGATTGCCAGCGAGTGCCTCAACAGATTCGGATTGGTACGGAGAGA